>PVHP010004092.1:0-73590 GCA_004024765.1 Zapus hudsonius | reverse complement strand
CAACAACAACAATAAAATCAATAGACTGGGATGCTATAAGCCTGATGAAGAAAGTATTTCAAAAAGGAATGAGTATTTTCTAAGGTCTCAGCTTAGAGTTCTCTGAGGTGTTTCCTACCCAATCCTCTTGCTTCTCTTCTCCCCTTTCACAGGCTCAGACTTGAGTCATAGTCCGAGCCTTTCTCCCTTATTCCTGTTCCATTCCCTTCCATTCCTTTTTGCTTTCCCTGCTTCTTTCACTGACTCTAGTCCTAAAACACCTCTTGCAGTTCTAACTGTATTTTGCACCTTTTTCTTGGAGTCAGCACACTAATAAAATTATATTAAATTTAGAAGCAGGAATCAGGCCCATGTAAACATAGGACTTGTCTTCATGGTGTCGCCATTCAACACTGAAGGTCACATTTAAGACTGAAATAGTAAAATAAACCTAAGTGGAATTTTCATTTATTTTTACTAGAAGAGTTAATCTTGTGTGGAACTATGTTCTGGAATGGAAGTAGGTTCACTTGCTGCCAACTACTTTTTTTCTCAATGAAATCCACTGAGTAAAAGTGATTAGAGACCATGATTTGTCAAGTGAGATTACCTATTTTCATACAAGCAGGAGAGATCAGCACCCCTACCCACCAATAGAAAAGCACATCAACAGAATGTGTGGTTTTCCCATTGCCAGAAACTATTTAGACCTTTGCCTTATAATATAGAGTTTTCATTTCATCAAACACAGGTTTGGATGGGGAAACTTTTTTTCTCAAGCTGGTTCTTTAATGGAAGGATATATATGTACCTAGATTCATCGTTAAAATGCAAAATTCTCCTAATACTTTTGCTTGTTTTAGGCACAATCATAACATTCTGATATTCAAAGCTTGGTCGTGTAGGATGACTATACTTCGATTAGATCTAACCAACCTGTGGCACCTTGAATCATAGTTATTAAACCATAACACTTAGAAAAGATTATAAGATTGATAAGACTGAGGCTGGAGAGGTGGGTTAGTGGGTAAAGCACATGCCTTGAAAGCGTGAAGACGAGTTCAGATCCCCGGTACCAGTAAGTGCAGGTGGGTGTGATGGTCACCTGGAATCTTAGTACTTGGGAGGGAAGGCCAAGGAGCCAGCTGGCTAGTGAGAATAGCTAAATTTGGAGCTCGGGGCTCAAGTGTAAGACCTTTATTATTTTTTAAAATATTTTATTTATTCATTTTCAAGGAGATAGATAGAGAGAGAGAGAGAGAGAGAGAGAGAGAGAGAGAGAGAGAGAGATCAAGAACACCAGGGCCACCACCTTGTGGGTCTGGCTTATATGGGTACTGGGGAATTGAACCCAGGGCCTTAGGCACTGGAGGCAAGTGTCTTAACCGCTGAGCCATCTCTCCAGCTCAAGACCTTACTTTAATAAAAAGAAAGAGAAGAGCAATTAAAGACAATCAGTATCAAACTCTGGCCTCCACACATAAACACATGTGCACATGCACCTACCTACATACATGTGTGCCCACGTACACACACATATACATACCCTCAAAAAATTAAACATTTACAAGGCTAAATAAGAGTCACTTCACAAATTAAAATTAAGCAAGAAATTGGCCTAAACTAGTTGGAACTCACTTTGGAACAGACCCTTAGAGATTGATTTAACATTACTACCAACATTTAATTGTTTTATAGCTATTTCTTAGTATTTAATGGGAATTTTTAAAAAATCCATCTTATGTAAAAGTTAACTCTAAGTTACTCTATTATTCTATTTTTGAAGTGTGAAATCCTTTATCTAGAAATAAATATTAATCATGCTTACATTTTGCACCATTAAAAAGCTACATGTAAGTACTGTCCAGTTATAAGTTTTGTTAATGATGAATTAGTTAGACATGAATAACTCTTACAGACATGATATGGAGGTCATAATGTTCCACACATCAACCAGATCAAGTGGTGAGAGACCAAAAGCAAACTGAGGGACTGGGGAAAGGTCCCAGGACCAACACTTCCATCTTGGACAAGTTCGTTCTTCTCCTCTCTAAGCCTTGGCTGGCTAGGAGGAAAAGCCTTGAGGAGGTCTAAAATTCCTTCTTAAACTATCAAGCCTACTTCTCTTGTTTGGAAAACTCCAGAGCTGATAATAAATATTTTAAAGATACGAAGTAGATGCATAATATGGAATGAATGTGACAGATATACAATGTATTCATGTATAAAATTATCAAAAACAATAAACTTTAAAAAAGAAACCATCTTTTCCCCATCTTCTCACACGACTGATTTAGGGAATGTAGCAGTCAACAGCAACCACAGCAATGAGGTATACAACTTGCAAGTATGATGAAGTGCCACTGTCCATGGAAGAAACCGGGTAAACAAAACTAGATTCCAAGTCCCTCCTCAGTCTTCATCCTGCCCTTTAACGCACCAGCTGCAGGGCTTCAGCGAAGGGTCATTAAAGATGAGAGGATTACCACACCAAGCTTTTACTAAGAAAATACCTAATTTTACCACAACACTTTCATGAACATATTGGTCAAATAAACAGTGCATTTGACTTATAGAACTTTTATCTTCTGAAGCATTATTTTAAACACATAAAATGGGATTTTTCCATTTCCAAGACACCTGTTTAATTTGGAAGCACATTACTATTATAGTTGATATGACATCTATTTGCTTTTAGGTTAAATCTGTATTCCAGTCATTTTACAAGAAAAGGTTGAGGATTTGAAATACTGAGGATAATATTTCTTGAGAGAACCATAGTTAAATTGTCCATTATAGTCAAGTTTTAAGCCTAGAAAAGACTTGCAGTATTTTTGCATGATGCCAAGTTCAATGACATGTAGAAGGTCACATTACTGAAGGAAAGGAATTAGAAGAGTGATTCGGCATAGCAAATGAGGTGTTGTAAAGGAAGAAGCATCTATTTCTAGTCGGAGGGGATTAAAACTAGCCTATGCATTGGAACCCGGGGAAGGAGAATCAGCCAGATGTTGATGGAGTCGAGATAGAAGGAACACCTTTGCCAGGTCTCAGAGGCGGGAGGAATCAGACAGTGTTTAACCATAGAGTTTGGGGGAATGGGGCCAAATAATGAAGAAAGAACTGGAGAGATGGTTCAGTGGTTAAATGTGTTTTCTTGCAAAGTATGATGGCCTTAGTTCAAATCCCCAGTGGCTACATGAAGCCAGATGCACAAAGTGGTGCAGGTGTTTGGAATTCGTTTTCAGAGACAGAAGGCCCTGGTGTACCAATTCTCTCTCTCTCTCTCTCTCTCTCTCTCTCTCTCTCTCTCATAATAAAACATTTTAAAACAATGAAGAAATGTGTGATTGGAATGACACAAAGAGAAAAGATCATGAGGGAAGAGAGGATATAGTCACTGACTAACATAATTTCTAAACTTTCCACATGTATCCCAAATCTTCATTTTTATCTCCACAATGGACATGCTTAGAAAGCATATTGATCTTTTTTTTTTGTCAAAAGGAAACAGAGGCTCAGAATAATGGGACTTGCTAAAATTTGTTAATAATAATTCTTTATTTGTTCCCAAGATTATGCCCGTGGAACGGCTCAGGGGAATGACCATAGCAAATGTTCTCTTGCCTTCCATTCAATCCACAGCTCAGAGCTGCTCTTAGGCCACAGGTTTCCACACCCTCCTGCATGGTCCATTAAGAAGCTCATCCATGGCTCTTATAAGATTTAAGCCTCAGCCTGGTTCCCTGGGGGGTCCTTGGCAGAAATAAAAAGTGACTCATTAGACAGAATTAGGATCCTGGGATTTTTGTTTCTATTTTTAATGATATCAGATCCAGAGAATTCAAGTTATTAATGACAAACTTCAGGGTAAGATAACAGAGTAAGAATGACAAACTAAATTTCCCTTGGGTAAACTACACAAAATCTCAGCCAAGTCAGGGGTAAAATGTGCACAATTGATGAGTAAGGTGGTGACCTGGCTGTCCTGTCCACATGAGATATGACATGGACTGAGCTAACGCAATTCAAGAGGCTTTGAGGTAACATACAATCAACACTTACACTGAGTGTCTTTGAATTTCTGGCTCATTTGTCCAAGGATCCTTCTTTCAAATAGATAAAATGGTGCCTAAAACTTTGAAAGTTAAAATGTAATGACTGCAGGATTCTTGTGGGTTTTGTTCTGGTTTGTTTGTTTGTTTGTTTGTTCTGAGACTTCATCTCACTCTAGTCCAATCTGATCTGGAACTTACTATGTAGCCAAGGCTGACCTTGAACTACTGGTAATCCTCCTACCTCAGCCACCTGAATGATGGGATTAAAGACATGGGCCAACACGCCTTGCTGAGTCCTGGTTTTTAACCAGGTAAAGTCATTGGTTTTATGTCTTCACAATTCTTTCCAGTTGCCTTTGAATTGAGAAGCATAAATACTCCTGAAAATAATAAGGTTAAAGAGATTTTTTTCAAAAATCCAGATACTCAGCCATGCTGAAATTTCCTGTATGGATCTAAACTCCATGGCATGGTTCAAATATATTACAGCTCTGTTCTTGACAATGTACTAAGCTTCCCATGTAGCGGTCAAGTTCGCAGTTGGGAGTGCAAACATAAAGAGTCAAAATCTAGCTTAGAGCACACATGACTTTGATGATAAATTTCATGAATTCTTTTTGCAGTTACCTTCCCCTTGCTGGGTCGGAACACCTGACAAAAAGCAGCTGTTGGTCGGAAAGAGTTTATTTTGGCTTACAGTGTCGAGGGAAAGCTTCATGATGCCAGGGAAAAGATGGTAGAATAGAGGCTAACCCAGCACATAGAAAACAGCAGTAAGAGGGTATGCTGAACTCTGGCAATGGGGAGTTGGCTATAACACCCCAAAGCCTGCCCCTAACAACACATCTCCTCCAGCAAGGCATCACCTCTCAAATGGCTACCCGCTGGAGACCAATCATTGAAAACCCCTGAGTTTATGGAGAACAATTGATTCAAAGTACCACGAGATAAATAAGCACATTGGAGCTTTCTCAAAATAAGTCTTGAAATCAAATATCCTGAAGCAAACAAACGTACAGGAGGGGATGTTTTCTTAAGTGAAAGGGCAGTCAGTCCATTGTGGGTCTGGTAGGGCAGGTGAAGGAGCCATGCACCATCATTAGGCTCCTATCTCCATCTTGGGTTCTCTCCCCCCCCCAACTTCTCTTCCATCTTACCTTTCTCTACCCTCCATTATCTATAGGGTTACAGATTCCAATGCAGGCACCCCTCATCCCCAAAATCAGAATGATATTCACCATCCTGGCTTAAACCACTGCCCATCCTTGATCACTTTGTAAGCTAGTAAAACTCTTGGCTGACCAGGCTTACATGTTCACTAGGTGGGAGCAAATCCAGTGACTTTGCATTTTGGGGAGTGCAGAGCCAAAATAAGCTTGGCCAGGACATAAGCTATCACCACCACCTTGAATATGGCTGACCTGGGAGCAGGAAGTGGGGTGGTCCTAGAAAGCCATGAATTAAATTAAATCATAAGAAGTAATCTGAGGCTGACGAGATGGCTCAGCTGTTATAGGCACTTGGTTGCAAACCCTACTGGCCTAGGGTTCAATTTCCCAGTACCCACATAAAGCCAGACACACAGCATGTGTCTAAAGGCCCTGACATGCTCATTCTCCTTGCTCTGTCTCTCTCTCTCAGATAAATCACTAAAATTTTTTTAAAAATCAGCTGATGATGTTTTCTTCATAGGCAAATTAAATTTTTAAAAGGTCTCTATTGACAGCAAAAATACATTAATTTGTCAAATTTAAACCAAAAATTATACCGTATGACACAGTTGTTTTAGTGCTAAAATTCCTAGTATCATTCAAACTTTCTGCTTATAAGGTACTTTTAATAAAATGTCAAAAAACTTGATGCTGTATCCAACCTAAAAGAATTAAAACTCCATTACTGTTTAATAAGAAGAAGGCTCCTCTGTAGTTCTTGCCGCTGGCTGTGAGAGTGACCAGGAAAATGAAAGATCAGTGGAGGAAAGATCCCAGGCTATGGAGACAGGGAACAGTCAGTATTTCTCGCAAAGCCTTTAATAAAAAGCAAAGCAAAACAAAACAAAGAACAGGGATTCATGGCAGCTGGCAGAGTGCCAGACTATAAACAAAATGTCTTCCCTAGCAGATTGTATAAAAGACATTTCCCAAATTAAACAATCCCCCGGTTGTGAAGGAGAGTAAAGACTAAAGAAGGGAACAGTCTTCCTTCTTTCTCTGCTGGGTAACCTAGAACTTCCCAGCATTTTGGAGAGTGAACTTTCTCTCCACTGTAGATTCTCCCCCATCCTCTGCTCCTGCCATCCCCATGCCTCTATTGTAGTTCTGTTCTGATTAAATTAAAATTTGTTTTTTAAATCTTTTTATTTATTCGAGAGAAAAAGAGAGAGAGAAAGCATAGGTGCATTAAGGCCTCATGACGCTACAAACAAACTCCAGATGTGTGTGTCGCTTTCTGCATCGGGCTTTATGTGGGTACTTGGGAATTGAACCCAGGCTGGCCAGCTTTACAAGCAAGTTCCTTTAACCACTGAGCAATCTTGCCAGCCCAAGAAATTTATTTTTAATACAATTTGATGCCCTCTTTTGACTTAATTGGTCCACACTGTGAGCTCTCTTTTCCCAGAAAGTAACTTCCTGTCGATGGTCATTTGCAACCATTAGATAGGGGTTGACTCCTGCAAGGTGGGCTTCTCTACCTCCCCTCTCTGCTGTGAAGACCTAATTTTATTGAAGTGTTCTTTTCTTTGACTTAAGCTTTTCTAACTAAGTAGATTTTTGCATTAGAAATGCTGTGTTGCTTCTTCTCAGGGGTGTTCTGATTATATAAACTTCGATAATTACATTGTGGTCTTTGATCAGAACAAAATACAGGTACTTAACTAGAAAAGAAGTGCAATCCCCTCCTACTCATAGAGCCACATATTAGAAATTTGGGTCAAGATGGAGAAAGGTGTGTCTAGTAACTAGGTGTCTGCACATGCTGGTTTGCCGCTGCTGTTATTGTGTCTCTTTTCACCTGTAACCTGGCCCTGATGTACTGGATACAAAACTTGGTCCTCTTTCCAATAATTCATGTTTCTTCAGGCTCTTCTGCAGTCTGCACATATCTTATATACAGAGGTGTGCACAAAAATACATTGACAAGAAATGTGGTAGGCTGAATGTGAAATGGCCCCCTGTTGCAGTCAGCTTTCTCATTGCTGTGACCAAAAAAAAAAAGCAGCTTGTGGAGGAATGGGTTTATTTTGGCTTAAAGATTTGAGAGGAAGCACCATCATGGCAGGGAAGATGATGGCATGAGCAGAGAGGTGGACATCACCTCCTGGCCAACATCAGGTAGACAACAGCAACAGGAGAATGTGCCAAACACTGGCAAGGGGAAGCTGGCTATGACACCCATAAACCACAACACAGCTCCAACAAAGTTTCAAAATTGCCATCAGCTGGGGATCAAGCATTCAGAACACATTCATTTGTGGGAGACACCTGAATGAAACCATCACACCCCATTGCCTCCTACTCAATTCTGAGCTGGCATCCATTTGGGAGGAAAAGCCTTGCTGGAAGAGGTGTGTTGCTTGGGATTGGCCTTGGGTTGATACAGCCCAAGCCCATCTTGCCAGAGCGCACCTTGTTCTTGCTGCTCCCTCCCAGCTGCTGTGACAAGATGTGATTCCAAGCCTCTTGTCTACCATGATTTTTACACCATGATGCAACTTCACCTCTAGACTATAAACCAGAAATAAACCCTTGTCTCCTTTCAGCTGCTTCTGGTCAGGTGTTTTATCCCAAATAGAAGATAACTTTAACAAGAAAAGATTAGTCAAATGACAATTTATCCAAAGTCTAAACACTTGTGTTAAATAATGACTGAGCAAGTGCCTTGCTCCACTGATTAGATTTTGCATTGAGCATGCCTCTCTAATTCCTGTCGTGATGGGCAACGGGGCACCCAATGCCTGACAGGCCAGGCTGCAAGCCAGGGTTGCAGTTTGTACCAATCAGAGGAACTGAAAGATTATCGACCCCTGGGAAAGAACTCAAGTCACAGGTAGTTCCTTTAAATGGGTGGGGATGAGAGAACATGAGAAGCTGCCTCAGTGGGCTCCACTGTCAAGGTTGCCACATGCGGCCTTGGAAAGGAAGTCAAGTCGTTTGTATTATCTCAGTGAAATAAACAGTATAGAGGGCATCCTTGTCAGCATCACACCAGTGACCCAGGAATGTCTCTGCCACCCACTCCTGTCCTTCTCAGAGTGGATGGACAACTGGAGTGCAAGGAAGTAGGCAAAACTCCTACAAAACAAGATGTGCCTTTTTTTTGGAATAAAATTTTTAAAAAACTACTCAATGCTATGGTTGAAATGTATGTTCGTAGCCTTCCAAAATTCACTTTGGAACTTAAACCTCAAAGTGGTGGCATTAAGAAACAGGGCCTTTCATGATGAGCAGGAGTGCTGCTTCCTCAGCAAGCACGACAACCTGCACCAGGGTGACGGAGACACTGAGGACACTCGAAACCTTCCAGAGCAGCAATGCTCAACAGTAAAGCCGACTTCAAACTCACCCACCAGGGAAAGAGAGGAAGGAAAGCTTGTAAGAGCCACGGTGGGAAGACTATCAAGAGGCATTGCTCCACCCCCCACCCTTTCACTAACTGTCTGCTCATAGTCCTCTATTCCACGGAGCATTCAGCAACCCCACAGAGGAGGGACCCAGCAGAATGAGGCCAGGGATATGATGGCACCAAACATGAATTGAACATATGAAGTTTCTACTTGGGGCCTTTGGGAGGTGAGGAGGCGTATGGAGCTTTATACTGAGGGACTGATTAATGCTCTTATAAAGGGGCTGAAGGATGCATTCTAGTGTCTTTTTGATCTCCTGTCTCTTCTGTCATGTGGGGACAGTGCTTGTCCCCTTTCTTGCCACACTGAGAAGTCCTTACTAGATACCACACCCAGAACACCTTAATCTTGGACTTCTCAGCCTCCAGAACTGGGAAATGTTCTTCTTTCTCTTTTCGTTGCTTCCATTCTTCATTCTCTCCCCCATCTCTCAGTTTCCCATGTTCTCCCTCTCTCTTTGTATGTGCGTGTGCATATGTATGGGTGGCTGCATGCTTGTGTGCATTTGTGTGCCTGTGGAGGCCAAAGGTCAATATTAGGAGTATTCCTCAATTGGTCTCAACCTCGGTTTTTGAGTGAGAATCTCTCTCACTGAACAGATCTCACAGAATCTGTCAGACTGGCTAGCCAGCAAGTCCCAAGGATGCTAAGAGCTGGGATTCCAGGCATGAACACCACACCCAGCTTTTACATGTGTGACGGGGAAGATCTAAACTCAGATCCTCATGCTTGCATGGCATCTCCCTAGCTTGAGAAATGAATGTCTGTTGTTAATACTTTACCAAGTCTGTGGTATTTTGCTCCGGGTGCCAATAGCCTAAAACAGTAGCTTTAAGCAAACAGCTCTCCTTGGTGATGAGTCGCCTGTAAAACGTCACTAAAGCAGATCAATAAAATGGTATCTCTGTGCCATGTCATCCCGCGAGGTCATTCCGGTTCTACTAACCACTGTATCAGCCAGGATCACAGAGAAATATATATACCCCATGTGTGCGTGTGCATGTGTGTAAATATATGTAACCAGAGAGACACATACACAGATTCGTTGTAGGAAAGTAGCTGACAGAGCTCATATTGCAGTGTGAATCTTCTGGCCATCTGCTAATAGACTTTTCTCTGTGGCGGTCAGTCTTTGATTCAATGGGGCCCACCTACACGATGGAGGGTAATCTTCTTTACTCAAAATCAGCTTGTTCAACAGTTAGTTTCATCTTTAAAATAAAAATTTCACAGAAATATCTAACATGTCATTTGACTAAATATCTGGGTAGTGTGACTCAGCTAAATTGACACACAAAATTAATTATCATAGTCACTGTGCCCAGTGTAATGCGACTGATTTTTTTTTATACCACCAAAGCCCAACTAACTTGAGAACTCAGGAAATATTTGAAATTAGGAGAATATATTTTATAATGTATATCAAACCAAAACCACCTATGCAATGTGATTTGAAATTAGTCAGAGCACAGCAGTGCCAAAACTAGTAGAAAAAAAAATAAAGAAATGAATTCCCTTGAATTAATTTTACTCAGGTATGTGGTGAAAATTATTACTTCGTGCCCACCCCTTCCTTGAAAGTAAGGGCTAATGAGGCATAGAATAGATAAAACAATGGAACAGGAATTTCACAAATTCAAACTTGCTACTTCTGACCTAAATTGGAGAACGTGTGGTTTACTTATCTCAGAAAAGTCACTAGAATTGGGGAATGTCAAGCGTTCTTTTCTCAACTTTACTTGAAGGATGTGAAAACATGTTTCACCTCTAGCATGAACTTTCTATTTTGGAGCAAGGGTAGCTGCTTAGTGGTCAGTGGTGTTACTGTATGCCACCCAGAGGGCAGCCCAGGAGTGTGACAGTCACCAGACAGCAACTGTCCTGGGTGGAGCTACAGGGAATGGCATATCTGAACCCCAAATAGAAGCTCCTGCTCTGGCCTACAGTCTGTGAGGACACAAAATATTTTAAGTAGTAACTTAAAACCTACTGCCCCAGGAAACCTTGCCAGCTTCTATTTTTCTACCAGAGAGAGACATTTCCAGGTAGAGCAGGGCATTTACCACACGAACGAGTCTCATACCCTTTATGTCTTCCTTTAATTATGTGACTACATGTTCTTTACAAAAGAAATAAGCCTGGTTTCCGGAAATAAGAACAAAATGCCACTGTGATGAATCATTTCTATTTATATTTCATTCTTGAGGGCAAATAATTATTTCATATATATAATTTTTTTTTTGCTTTTGATTTTTGAGGAAGGGTCACACTCTAGCCCAGGTGGACCTGGAATTCACTATGTAGTCTCAGGATGGCCTCAAACTCATGGCGAGCCTCCTACCTCTGCCGCCTGAAGGCTGGGATTAAAGGCGTGCACCACCACAGTTGGTTTATTTCCATATTTTATAATCTCAAGTTTTTAGATCATTGAAATATATAGTTATTTAATGATTATTTCATCTTGCAATGCTGAAAATGTTCTCAATAAAGATTATTCTCATTTTTTCATTCTTTTAACATATTTTCAAAACTATGGACTAGTCTGAAGGATATGTCAGAGAGTCTTAAAGAAGGAAGGCACAACTTCTAACAAGCTGAGGCACTTCTCTACTAGTAGGGAAACCGGGTAGTGCATGGTGTCTTCTCTTAAACCCATATGAAATAATCTCATTACAACAGTTTTAAGGAGAGAGGTTTTTAGGAGGTGCAAGGAAGCTGCCTTCATCAGTGAGATTAGCTGCCCTTAGAAAAAAACTTTTTGGAGGGAATTCACCTTTCTTTCCTCCTTCTGTCCCTTCTGTCATTAAAGATACAATCTTCATCCCTTCCAGAGGACACAGCAACCAGGCTTGTAAACAGAGAGAAGTTCTCACCAGAAATGAATCCTGTTGGGGCTTTAATTTTTTAAAATATATTTTATTAATTTGAGGAGGGAGGGAGGGAGGGAGAGAGAGAGAGAGAGAGAGAGAGAGAGAGAGAGAGAGAGAGAGAGAGAGAGAGAGAGAGAGAGAATGGGCACACCAGGGCCTCCAGCCACTGCAAATGAACTCTAGACACATTAAGCACCTTGTGCATCTGGCTTTACATGGAAACTGGGGAATCAAATTCATGTCCTGCTTTGCAGGCAAATGTCTTAACCCCTGAGCCATCTCACCAGCCCATTGGGGCTTTTATCTTGAATGTTCCAGTCTTTGGAACTGTGAGCAAACAAATTTCTCTTTCTTGTGAGCTACCCAGTCTATGGTGTTCTGCTATAGCATTACACTTGGACTAAAATTGATGGTAAACAAGAAATGGAGGCATCAGAAAAACAGAGGAAGAAAACCGTGGAAAGACAACTGCTCTTCAGAGGTCGGCAGTTATGACAGGCTCAAACAATAAGAGAAAAGTACATCCTTTGGGTTTATCATGTGCCCAGCAATGGACAAGAGTTTTCCTCAGTCTGCTCAGCACTATATACCTTGAATCAAGCTGAAGAAATTTGAAATTGTGCTTCCTCATCATAAGTAGCATGGATTATGGGGGTATAAAGACAGGGCACCCCTCACAAACCTAGCCAGAGGTGAGAAGAGGAGACAGTAAAAGAAGAAACCTAACTGATCATAAGCATTCCTTTTTCTGCACTTCCTGGCTGGCACCAGAGCCCAAGCTGCTCCTGCCATCATGGCTTCCCCACCATGATAGACTGTAGTCCACCAGGCATGGTGGCACACACTTTAACCCCAGCATTCGGGAGGCAGAGCTAGGCCAGCCTGGGCTAGAGTGAGACCCTGCCTCAGAAAAAGGAAATTCCATTAAGTTGCTTTTTGTCATATATTTGTTCCCAGCAATGAGAAAAATAATACAGAAAACATGAGAAGTAGGACCATTCCAGTGACATATGGTTCATATACACTTAGAACTCATTTGCAGAAGGAATGTGGAAGAGTTTGGTTCTGTGGGCTAGTGAGGCCCTAGAATGCTGTAAACACAGCTTCATGGGCCATTCTGTTAAGAGAGTGGACAGCCAGAACACCAATGGAAAGGCAGATTATAAAGACTATGCTCACGAGGTTTCAGAGAACACGGTGTCTCTCCAGGACTGGACTAGAGAACATTCTTGTTACATTCTAGAAAACAAAACAAAACAAAATTTCTGTTGGTTCACTGCCCCTGACCTGATCATTTGAGTGAGGCCCAACTCAAAATAATGGGTTGAAGTGTTTGGCAGAGGAAATTTCAAGACAGCACAGCATTCAGGCTGTGGTGTGGTTATTTCTTACTATAGCTGGGCTTATAGTGAAAACAGAGACATAATAAATGTGCAGTGTGGCAGACACACACATACAGCATCTGTGGATGTTTTGGGGAGAAGGATTTCAAAAGAGTGGAAGGCAACTTGCTACAGCTGTCTGCAAAGGTCTCTCGTCTCTCTACAGGAAGCCACACAGCAGGTGCAACTTATTAGAAGTTGAGCATCCCTCATCTGGGACCATAAGTGTTATGATTTATGACTTTTTCAGGTTTTAGAATATTTGAAAACATGTACTGATAAGATATCCTAAGATTGGGACACAAGTTTAAATATATAGCATTCATTTGTTTCTTCTACAGACTGAAGGTAATTTTTTGTTTTTTTTTAAGACAGGATCTTGCTGTATAGCCTTGGAACTCACTATGTAGACCAGGCTGCCTTTAAAGTTGTGACAGTCCTCCTGGCTTTGCCTCCTAGGTGCTGTGATTATAGGTGTTTACCTGCAGCCTGGCCCCAGAGTAATCATTCTAACGAGCCTATATTTTGACTATGATCCATCACATCAGGTAAAAGGCAGAATTTTCCACTTATTTTTATTTTTGCCTTTTATGAAGTAGGGCCTCACTCTAGCCCAGGCTGATCTGACACTCACTCTGTAGTCCCAGGCTGGCCCTGAACTCACAGCGATCCGCCTATCTCTGCCTCTGGAGTGCTGGGGTTAAAGGCGTGCATCACAACACCCGGAAGAATTTTCCACTTATGACACTGTGTTACACTCAAAAAGTTTCCGGTTTTGGATTTTGGATTTTTGGATTAGAGATACTCAACCCCACATAATTTTTGGTGACAATATCTCAGGCTTTATACATACTTCACAACACTGTGAAGTAAATGCCATTGTTTGTCCAATGCCTAGGAGGGAGCTGGGAGAGTGAGAACTGGATCAACTTGTAAATGAGGACGATCCAGGCAGGGCTGTCTGATCTGAAATCATGTCTCTCTGGATCAACTTGTAAATGAGGACGATCCAGGCAGGGCTGTCTGATCTGAAATCATGTCTCTTTCCACTCCACATACTTAGAGCTTGTGGCTTTCTGCTTATCTGGTAGGGAGATAAGGTAAAACAATATGGAAAATGCTAGTTTCCAAGTCCCTACATCTCCAGTGATCACTGCCTGAGTCCAACTGTGACTCAAACAGTATAGCCAACAATCTGAAGTTCCTATGAATGCCTGAAATACTGATATTAGGGGAAAATAAAATTCAAATGTCTTATGCATGAGTTAAGAGGCAAAGCTGATTTTCTTTAAATAAATATTAGAGCCAGATATAGACTTTCAAAGAGGAAGGAATTGTGTCTTTGAACAAAGAAGGAAGCCAGGTGATGCTTCAGGCCCCTCACAAGAAAGTGTAACAGCATGGCTGTCTCTCAGTGGGGGTCTCCCCTGAAAGGGAGAGTAACTGACACAGGAAAAGGAAATGAATTTATCTCACAATATCTAAATAAGGGGGTGCACATCTCAAGCAGTGATAGAGCCAGGAACCAGATGCCTGACCTCTTTCTTACTTGGTCCCTCCCTCTCGTCTCTTTGCTCTCTGCCAGCTTTTCCTCACACTGGGCCAGGTTCTCTCCATGTGGCAGAAATATGATCACTGACAGTTCCCAAGCTTCACATCTCAATTCCATCATAGGACAAGACTGCCTTACACACTAAGCCCTTCTCCAACCAATAAACAAATTGCCCCAGTAATGGCTCTGGGGCAATGGTCAGAACAAATTGGTGGGATTACCCATTCCTAGAGTACTCCACACTCTAATAAGGCAGATTCCGAATGGATGGAACAGTTTAAAGAAGAATGAGTTGCTTTCTGCAGAACAAGGCAGGAAATGGTTGGTAGAAAACAGTAAGTATAAGGCCGGAGAGATGGCTTAGTGGTTAAGGCATTTGCCTACAAAGCAGAAGGACCCGAGTTTGATTCCCCAGTACCCACATCAACCCAGATACACAAGGTGGTGCATGCAACTGGAGTTCATTTGCAGTGGTTGGAAGCCCTGGTGTACCCATTCTCTCTCTCCCTCTCTCTCTCTCTCTCTCTTCTTTCTCTCTCTCCCCCTCTCTCTCCTCTCTCTGTCTGCCTCATCCCCCCTCTCACTCTCTCTCAAATAAATAAATCTGTACTTTTAAAAAAGATTTATGAAAGCAGCAACTATATTCCATAGTACAATCTTGGTTAAGTGGGTTTGACAAGCAGAAAATACCAGCAGTTACATTTTCCATACAATGTATTTAATATTTTTTGCCAGATTAAAATATGTATTTGTTAATGTCTTATTGATAAAGACATTTAAGATTATTAAAAGAATTTATGAAACATATTCAGCAAGCTCTCAATAAAATATAAATAAAATGGGGGGCAAAAACTAGACATAGAAATGAGTTAATTTAAAAGTATAATCATATCATTTTGAACTACAAATTTCACTCTGTGATAGACAATGGAAAAGGGAAATATGCTTGCTAACGTAACTCATGGTACCCGTAAAAATAAAAAGAAATCAAATCCTAAAGGTAAATAATTATATCCCTTATAAACTAGTATCAGTAAAAAAGAAAACAAGTGGAGATAGCTCATCGAGGATGTGAATCCAGTGACATGAGTTCCATAGGAGGATGCAGGATAGCATGGAAAGATCATCAGGACCAGCCCAGGCATTACAGCAAGTGCAATTCAGGGGCGAAAACAACATATTCTGAAAGTACTTGTTAACTTTTATTAATGTCTCCCATTAGCCAATTTCATAAGGAACTTAGCTGGCCAAACATGGAGGAAAGAAATTATGAAGGAATGGATGAAAATGTATTTTTAAAATCATCCATGGACATTGTTTCCTTAGTTGAGCTTTTAATAGCTCCTTAGGTGACAAAGAAGTCAAGAATGTACTGGCTGGCAAGTAACTAGCAATTTGTCTCTGTTGCTAACTAAGGAAACAATCATGATTCTTACAGGGAAGCAAGGGCTGGAATGATACTTTGTAAAAAGAAAAGAATTTAAAAGAAGTTTTACTGTAGCTTTTCTACTTCTATTAGAGATGAGGAACTTTCCATAAGCAAAATATGATCATCCTTAAAATATAAAGGTCAAAATGCTCCAATGTTTTCAGATGAAATATTGGCAATAATTTCAGTTGACAAAATTAGAAGGCAATCAGTATGAATGCCTGTATCAACATAAAATATTTCCTAAAAATACAAGACGACTCAGACATTAACTCTACCAGAAGGAGACATGTCAGGTGTGTATCAAAATATCAGTCATTGAATAAGGTGACATTAATATACTGATTCTTTTTGGTTTTCTTTTGAGGCAAGGTCTCAGTCTAGCTCAGGCTGACCAGGAACTCACTCTATAATCCCAGGCTGGCCTCGATTTTATGGTGATTCTACTACTTCAGTCTCCCCGGAGCTGGGAGTAAAGCAGAGAGGGAGGGAGGGAGAGAGAGAGAGAGAGAGAGAGAGAGAGAGAGAGAGAGAGAGAGAGAGAGAGAGAGAGAGAGAGAGAGAGAGAGAGAGAGAGAGAGAGAGAGAGAGAGAGAGAGAGAATGCCAGAGCTTAGTGCCACTGCAAACAAACTCCTAACACATGTGCTGCTTTGTGCATCTGGCTTTACGTTAGTAATGTGGTATTGAACCCAGGCCTTCAGACTCTGCAAGCAAGTACCTTTAACAGCTGAGACATCTCTCCAGCCTCCTGATTCTTAATAATATAAAGGTTGAAAAATCGCAACCAAAAATCATTTTGAAGTAGCTAACAATTATTTGGAGAGGAAGCAATAATTAACGTAAACAAATCCTTTTTTAAAAAATTAAATATGATTTTATTTATTTATTTAAAAGCAGAGAGAGATAGAAGAGAGACAGAGTGCATAGGTATACCAGGTCTACCAGCTGCTGCAAATGAACTCCAGATTTATTCACCACTTTGTGCATAAGGCTTTACGTCGGTACTGGGGAATTGAACCCAGGTCGTTAGACTTTGCAGGCAAGCCTCTTAACCACTGAGCCATTTCTCCAGGCCAAAGTTGCTACTGTTGATCATTTCATGCATATCTATTAAAGTACTTGCCATAAATCTTTGGTACCTGTGGAATTCATGGTTCCTTTCTGAGCAGCCTGTATCAAGATGGGCCTGCTTGTTACCATGAGCTATGAAGAGACTGTACTAGAGAACTTCCTGTGTGGCTAATTTTAAGTAGTTCATCATCCAAGTGAAGTTATACAGTATTAAGAGATTGAATTTGGGTATGATTGACATTGATTAGGGGTATTACTAGTATTGTATTGTCATCACACATCAGTATGTTAAACTACTCTATGAAGAATAGATCCCTTTCTATTTGCTATGCGAAGACAGCATCTAAGTCAAATGAGCATTTGCCAATTTATTGATTCCATTTAGAAATGAAAATTAATTTATCATTCCCCTGCCATTCTATGTCTCCAGATAGTTTTGTGATAATGTCTCTGAATCAACGTGGAAATCCTGTTATATTAAAATCATTTGGCTTGGCTCATGCATCTTTATTGAATGCAAAGAAACAGAAATGGTGCAGAATTTCTGAACTTGTTCCTACTGCTTTTCATTGCTCAGATATATAAAAGAGAAGATAGCAATGATCCGGGAGTCAGTCAGGTTTGTCTAATGCTTATCTGTCCCATCTAAAGAAGCAGTCATCATCTGGCAGACAGCAGTGATTCAGCCTTTGTCTGCTGGGCTGCACTGGAAGAGTAGAGGAGGTTCCTCTGGTAAATCGATGGGTCACACTGGATATCCTTGCTGCAAAGTGAGTGAGTCAAGGCGACTTTGACTTTGAACTTGGTGCCAATAAAAACTGATCAATCAGAATTCTGAGAATTATTGGTTTTGTTTGTTTGGTTTTGAGGTAGGGTCTCATTCTAGCCCAGGCTGACTTGGAACTCACTGTGTAGTCTCAGGCTGGCCCCGAACTCTCAGTGATCCTCCTACCTCTGCCTCCCAAGTGCTGGGATTAAAGGCATGTGCCACTACACCTGACTGAGAATTATTGTTGATTCAGTGTAGAGATGTTTCTAAGATAATTTCTTTCTTTTTTTAATATTTTATTTTTATTTGAGAGAGAGAGAGAGAGAGAGAGGCAGACAGAGAGAGACAGAGAATGGGCATAACAGGGACTCCAGCCACTGCAAATGAACTCCAGACACATGTGCCCTCTTGTGCACCTGGCTTTACATGGGCACTGGGGAATCGAACTCAGGTCCTTCTGCATTGCAGGCAAATGCCTTAACCGCTAAGCCATCTCTTTAGCCCTCTAAGATAATTTCTAATGAAAATCTATTTTAAGGCCTCTGGAAATTAAATATTGTAAAACACCAGAAAAATATTCAATAACATAAAGGTAACTAAGGGTTATTCTTTTTAGCTTGGAGTGGTTTGTCTATATGTCTTTGTTATATGTATTTTAAATAAAATACTTCCATTGAATTCACATCATCCTATGTTCTTGCATCATGTTTTCTTACATGCTGCAGCGTGCTATGATAAACCTCCACCACGGCACTGCTCTGTGGAATGACAGACATGTGCAGTCACATGATGGTTTTCTTTAGTATTTCTGTTTGAAGTTTCCTATCGTCTCCTCTTCCACTTGACACTTGAACATGTCTTTATTCCTGCTTTTAGTGTATGTGCTTATTTCAGTCTGTTGGTGGATTTCAATTTTTAGGTTCAGCAGTTATTGTTTAATATGTTAGATGCTTCACTCAAAAGCACTGTGTATGAAACAAAATAATTTAGGCTTTAATCTTTAAGTAATTTGAATTGAACCCTCTGTGTGTGTGGGGGGGAGAGCCATGTGTGTGTGTATAAGCATTTTCCTACATTTCAACTGTTCTTTAGATAAGCCACATAGTTCTCTGGTTTCTGGGATATGGGCTGTTTTCTTAATTAGGTCAGTTTTAAGAGCAGTTAAATTCTGTTCTTAGAGATAAAGCATGGGTATACACAAAAGACTATTTAAATAATTCAACAGTAAACCCATTTTCATGATATCCTGCTTGGTTTTTCAGGGTTAAATAGAGATTTTATATGTGTCAGGAAGATATTTCCCTCTGATTCAAAGGATAGGGAGTATATTCATTTTGTGATAGTCATGAAATGACAGTAAGGAGGTGGAGAACTAAGCTGAACAATGACTGAAGAATGTTTCATAAAATGTCACAAAACAAAGATTGGAGAGTACTTTTATAAGTGGTGATGTGGTTGTACTGTAAACTCTATACAGGTAGGAACAATGCCATTTTCACTAACTGATTTGTTAACACAGCTTACAACAAAATAGGTGCCCAGCAAGGATTTTCACATTATTCCATTAATGTATATAATTCTTAAGGAGGCACTGTTTCCTGATATAAAGAACATGGGACCCAGAGTCATATGAGTTCTCCCCCTTAGTTGTATGCAATTTCAGATAAGTCACTTCCTGTCTCAAAACTGCAGAAACCCATGGGCTGCAGAGATGGCTCAGCAGTTAAGGCACTTGCCTGTAAAGCCTAAGGACCCAAGTTTGATTCCCCAGTACCCATGTAGAGCCAGATGCACAAAGTGGCATATGTATCTAGAGTCCATTTGCAGTAGCTGGAGGCCCTGGAGCACCCATTCCCTCTGTCTCTCTTGTATTTCTCTCTGCTTGCAATAAATGAATAAAAATATTTAAAAAACTACACAAAACTCATGTGAAAAATAAAGGACAGTCTGCCAAATAAATTGTTGGAGAGTCAAATGCTATAATGAGAGTTTATTAAACTTTAAGGTGTCTTGATATTATTCCTGTCAATGACAAAAATGACAGATAAATATTAGATTATAGTTTCTGTAGCTTAACTAAAACATTAATGGGCATAACCCTCAATGATTACTAAAATCCCCCAAAGTCTGATTATTAGACAGTTTGGTCTCTGGCTACAGTATGCCAGTGAAGGATTCCTGCTAAAAACTGACCTTAATTCTTACCAAGCTTCTAGAGCCATCTCCCCATCTTCAGCACATATGGGTGTGATTTGTGATGGGCAATCAGAAATCTTTAGGTTAAGAGAGACTTTTAGACAAATAACTTTGCTTCTTTGTTGAATAAATTTTAAGAGATTAAAAAGGAGAAAGAGAAATGGAAGAGGAGGTTTACAAACCAGGGCACATCCACACAGTGAATACTACTCAGTAATAGCAAGGCAGAATTGCTAAGGCATCCAGTAACCTGGCATGTGTGAAAACCTGGTATCTGTGAAAGCAGCCAGACTCAAAGGGCAGGGCTCCTTTGGTTTGATATCTGGGAAAAGGCAAACCTACAAGGATACAGAAAACAGGTTAGTGGTTTCCAGAGCTTGAATGTGGGAAGGATTGACAACAAAGAAATATAAGGAAAGTTTGGGGGTGATAAAAACACTCTATGTCTTGGCTGTGATGGTAATAATAAGCCTGAATGTGTTGGTTGAAATGTAGATGAATAAAGGCTGGATGTAGCTCTGTAGAAATTGTAGCTCCATTTCAAACACAGAAATTTTGGATAAGGATCAAACACCTATAATGTGGGGGGTTCAATTTGTTTTTAATTTTAAAAAATAGCTTTTAAAATTTGTATGAAACAACTAGGAGTATATGAACACAGACGGATGCTTTGTACAGTGAGCTATCACAAAGGCACTGTAATAATAACAGAGACACATTTACAGAAACAGTCTACACCTTTTAGACAGACACAAGGAAATAATACTATACCTGGAATTGGCTTCTAAATAATGTAAGTAGATAGACCAAAGGGGTACAGATGTATCTAGACTGTCCACGAAGTTACAGTCATTAAAGTAAGGTGGGTTGAGCACACTAATTTCTCCACTCCTAATCATGTTTGAAACTCTTCCCAATGAAACATTTTATTGTTGTTGCTGTTTTCAGGTAGAATCTCACTCTAAGCCCGGCTGACCTGGAATTCACAGTATAGTCTGTCTGGCCTCGAAATCATGGTGATCCTCCTACCTCAGCCTCTCAAGGGCTGGGATTAAAGGAGTGAGCAACTACACCAAGCTCCAACGAAACATTTAAAATATGCAATCATCTTATTAACAACAGACTTCCTTCATCAAGTGAAAAAAATTAAAGGGAAAAAATAAACTATGAAGGCTCATAGTATAAAAAGTAGCTTTCCAAGCTGGGCATGGTGGCATACACCTTTAATCCCAGCACTTGGGAGGCATAGGTAGGAGGGTCATGGTGAGTTTGAGGCCAGTCTGAGACCAAATTAACAATAGTAGTTAGTAGTAGTAGTAGTAGTAGTAGTAGTAGTAGTAGTAGTATTTAAAGTGGCTTTGCAATTTCCTGGAGGGGTTGGAGCATATGATCTGGCATCTTGGATGAAAATGCATCAAGGCTAGCCTTGGTTCATATCTCCACACACTTGGGGACTGAGCTGGTTCTAGGTGAATATAGTATTCAGTCCTGAGCACCTGAGGCGCACGCACTTAACCCGGTCTCACCAAAAAATCTAACATCAACTTAAAAAGTTGAGCTTGGTATAAACTTCAATACAAACAGTGGTCCACTGTAAATGTCATTTCTTTCCCCTTCTATTTAGTAAAATTATATCACATAAATTTTATTTCATGTAGTCTTGCTTCAAACTTTTAAAATTACAAATGTGTTCAGATAAGAGAGGCTTCTATCTACATGAGGTCTTGTTCCAGTGTACTAAATAATCGTATGCTTCAAGGTTCAACAATGGTAGTCATTTCTATTTTAATTTAATTTATTTTGGCTTTCAACATAGGGTCTCACTCTAGCCCAGACTGACCTGGAATTCACTATTTAGTCTCAGTCTGTCCTCACAGCAATCCGCCTACCTCAGTCTCCCAAGTGCTGGGATTAAAGGGGTGCACCTCCACACCCAGTCATTTCTACTTAAAAAAATCCCCAAATGTATATCGTTTCATTTTCCTTTCCTTTTCCCTTTACTATCCTTTTCTTCTTCCCTTCCCCCCTCTCTCTTTCTTTCTTCTTTCTTTTCTTCTCTTTCTTCTTTTGAGATAGGGTTACAGACCGTATCCCAGACTGGCCTAAAACTCTCAGAAATTCTTCTTCTGCCTCAGTCTCCTGAGTGTTGGGATTACAGGCACGAGCCACCATGCCTGGCTGGTCTTAAGACATTTTCAGCACGCCTCTCTCCTTCTTACATGAGAGAGTAAGGCAGGATAAGAGGAGGAGTGAAGGATAGAAAGTGTATGAAGCAGAGGGTCAAGACTATGGAAGTGGACCAGGGCCAACGTGCAGGCAGCCAGCAGTCAAGGCAAAAGGAGCTGGGATGCCAGCATAGGTCACGCAACCAGAGGCAAGCAGGCTGGGATGGGGGGAGCTGAGTGTCATCTCTTCATAGGACTGCAAGCTTGGCCGGTCATTCTTTGTGACAGCACACCCTCACAGTGGTTGTATTTCAAGGCTGACAGTGGTGTTTCATCCCCTGGCGCTTGTGAATTACAGTAAATTCCATAGTTTTTACTTCTTCTGGAGATCATTATGAGGCTAATGTTCATATTGCTATTCATCAAGTATTAATGAATATTCACTGGGGAAAACTGCAGAAGTAATATCAGTAAACATCCTGTACTGACTGACTTCGATGAAGATGTGGAAATGTTTTTAAAAAGCTTAAATGGCTCATTTCAAAAAAAAAAAAAATTCTCAGATATAAAGTAATGTTTCTTTATTAGGTGGTTTATGGTAGAACCCTATTATAGCATGGCTTATTATTTCAGTGGTTCTGTGTATAAAGTGGGAAAAATAAGGTTTTTATTCCTTAAATTTAAAATGCAATAAAATACCATCAGAGTACAGATGGGGTTTTTTTTGGAGGTAAATCTCAGGGTAACATTAGCACTCTGTCTAGTCTTCAGATCTGAGCACCGCTGAAAACATGTGATGAAAGTGCCTTCTATTGGTTTCCTCATCTAGTTCTACTTATACCCACTGTCATCACTGGTGTCTCTCCCATTCCGCAGAACTCCGTGTCCTTGGCCCACAAATCCCAGATGCCAGGAGGATGGGTTCAGGATCAAGTTCTTAACCTTTCCATTACTGGAGTCCCTTTTAATTGTCTGCCTCCTTCCTCTTTTCATGCATACAGAGACCATTTTAAACTGTGCTCAATTTTACTAGCAAGCAAAAACTTTCTTTCATCGGTGTCCATAGTAAGTGCCTTACAGAGATATCATTTGTGAGCTACACAATTAGTTGGAGAAGAGTTTAAGCGCTCTGGGAATGGATGCATTGGTCGCCTGCAAGTTCACACAATTTAGCGTGTCAGATGTTGTATCACCAAATGGTCAGCTGCACATACCAACTGTTCTGCTGCTGGTGACAGTGACCAACAGAGCACTTTAGTGCCTGCTTCTCTAACACAATGGGGCCAGTCATCTGTAAGGTCCAACTTTTTTGCTAGATTTTCTTTCCTTGAGAACTTGGGTGTTGCTAAAAACACAAAAATACTGATGACTTTAGCTCTGTTTCCAGTTCTGGGTTGTGAGATGTTGTATGTGTCCTAATAGGCCCAAATGCTAATTAGGAATGACTTAACTCTTGAGAATCGTAGTAAAAACATAATTGATCATAAACACAGTTTGAGGGTCTGGAGAGATGGCTCAACAGTTAAGACACTTGCCTGCAAAGCCTAACAAGCAGGGTTTGATTCCCCAGAAGCCATAAAGCCAGATGCACAAAGGGGCGCATGCATCCGGAGATCATTTGCGGTGGCTAGAGGTCCTGGTATGCCTGCTTTCCCCCCTCCCTCCTCCCTCTCTCTCTCTCTCCTCTCTCTGTGTTGTATCTATGCTTGCAAATAAATAAATAAAATATTATGTAAAAATATAGCTTCAATTTTTTGAGGTAGCCTCTTTCTCTAACCCAGGATACCTGGATTTCACTATGTAGTCTCAGGGTGGCCTGAGAATCACAGCAATCCTCCTACTTCTGCCTCCCCAGTGCTGTGATTAAAGGTGTGCACCACCACACCCATCTTGAAATATTTAAATTTTTAAAAATATTTATGAGAGAGAGAGAGATAGAGAGAGAGAGAGAGAGAGAGAGAGAGAGAGAGAGAGAGAGAGAGAGAGAGAGAGAGAGAATGTGTGTGTTTATGGGTGCACCAGGGCCTCTTGTCTTTGGAAATGAACTACAGATGCATGGGCCATGTTGGGCATCTTGCTTTACATGTGTGCTGGGGAACTGAACCCAGGTTATCAGGCTTTGCAAGAAAGTACATTTAGCCACTGAGGCATATCTTCAGCCCCCGAAATAATTTTAAATATATTGTACAAGTATAACAGCTCTTGGACAAGGGGTTCAGCTCAGTAGTACAGCATTTGATTAGCAGGTACAAGGCCTAGGGCTTGAGTCTCAGCATGCCAAAAAAATATCTAAAAATTCTAACGACTCTTAGCTAAAAATTACCTGAGTCTGATTGACTATACTTATCACAGTGGGTACACATGACTCCTTTGAGGAAGAACTTGTTCACTCATGAAAAATAGCAAAGAAAACAATGTCCAAGTCAGGACTTTCAAGGGCAGAGGTGAGATCCGAAGGCAGAAACTAAGAAAAGTTTTCCTGATCTGCTATGTAGTTCCACTGTAGCCTCCTAGTTTAGGGTCCCTGAAATTACTAAACAGTGGCCTGAGGCTGGAAGGTACAGTGGAAACCCCAGCCTTGCTCATTCCTCAGGGTCACAAGGCCATTCAGAGGCCTTTCTTGACTAGATATCCCTTCAGGTGGATCCTTGGGCACCCACCCTCTTCCCAGAACAACCATACCTTTGTAGACAGCTTTGGCAAACTCAAGAATAAACTCATGTCACTGCTCATATTATGCCACAGAAGGGTCATTTAAATCATTAGCGTCCACACAATTAGATCAAATACAGTAATTGGTTATACAGATAGTCTGAAATAATTAGATGTACTTTCAGGCTAGCCCTACCAAGTACTTTCTGCCTTCTGTTTCTATTGGACACTTTCCTCTACTTCACAAATGCTTATGTTCTTTTACAAACATTATATGCATTTAACCAAATGTGGGAGGAAGCTGATGTTTTCCCAGTGCGGAGGTTTTAGCTCATTTTATCTATCTAAAGAACAAAACTGTGTGACCTCACTAAGGAAGGGAAGAAACAGAAACATATGTTGTTTATATTTCCCTACATAGTAACACTGAGAAGTGGGTGAGCAGAATCTGGGTATAGCCAGCTCACTCAATTCTGGAGTTCTGAGAGATGTGGGGAAAGATTAAGCATTCAAAGATGACAGGGCATTTTTAGGTGACATAGTGTTACTGACTCACGTGGGCTTGTTGTGGATCTTTCCATTTGAGTGGAAATGAAATTACACATCTGATGTGTACTTACTGCAAGGCAAATTAGGGTTAATCTAGTTTTGGTTAGAGTGTCCTTGGTTTCAATATCTTGTTAGGTAATCACATTATGTGGGAGTCATAGGTCCTATGGTCTGTAGACAGGGCTCAGATATGGATTTTACAGCCGGTCTTATTTGCAATATGGGTGATATGAGAATGCTTCAGAAAACATGAAACACTTATAAAGCTAAGACCAGGACTTTTGTGAAAGGACAGTAAGGACAGGACTTCAGTTCACCCTTTGTGCCCAGAACTTCCTAGAGATGTCCTGAGATGTGAAGGAAATTGAGGATGATGATATCAGTTTTCCCTATGTAGATAGGTTTCATTACATCACATCTTTTTATTTTCCATGAGCCCTCTCCACCTACATCACACATTAATGTGTGATTTACATGGTATAAAAGCAGATATAGACTTAGAATTGCTGGGTGGAAACTTAGCTTTCCAGCAAAGTCCACGTTAGCAATAGTGGGAAGTAAACGTTCAGAGTTAGACTTTGGAGGCCTCCACTGCGTCTTTCAATTTTCACCATGCCTGGGTCGGTTCTGCATCTTCTGTGTCCTGAATCTTCTTCTGCCACCATGGCCCACAGTCCATCTACATGCAGCACTGACCTTTCTAGAATGAACTGCCTTTTAAAGCTGATCCCAGAATGCCTCATTACCACCAAAGGAACAAACCAAACTTTGTGCCCCACTCAAACTTGACTTTCACACCACTGGAAAGCTCAGACTTCCCACTCCTGAGGAAGACTGTATTTACCCAGAGGCTTTGTTTTTCTCCAGGGAAAGTTAGTCCAGACAGGAATCAGGGAGACATTTGCCAGGCACTACCTTTAGCTTCTAATCTGCTTGGAATGGAAGTCATGTTCACCTTCACCTTTTACTGAAGGGGAAAGACAAAAAAAAGTGCTCACTGCCTTTCTAGGCCTCACCATTGGGACGGTTGGGAGACTGAGCTCTTGTGAGGATTTCCTCCATCCACAT
Organism: Zapus hudsonius; assembly: GCA_004024765.1. Classification (NCBI taxonomy): domain Eukaryota; kingdom Metazoa; phylum Chordata; class Mammalia; order Rodentia; family Dipodidae; genus Zapus; species Zapus hudsonius. The sequence continues at coordinate 47,224 of PVHP010004092.1, read as the reverse complement.
GCTGATTTTCAATATGAATCCTGCTGATATGAATGACTTGGCCTACCTTGAGCGATCATTAATAGCAACCCACATTTACTGACTTGTGTAATTATACATCTTTCTTTTCTCCAGCCCTATCTTCCATATTCTGAATATATTTCTGAATCAACTGTATAAAGAGAAAATGGATATAATTTATTTTAGAATAACTCACTCCTGACATTCCAGTGTATTGGAGAGTAATCTATTGACCTTGAGGATTAGCTCACCCGGCTCTAGAAATAAGCCAACGTACCTAGCTGCTGACAAGTCACTATGTACCCTCTTTCCTCTACTATTAAAGTGTGAGGCCAGGCAGAAGAAAGCCCTGTGAAGTGTTCCATGATGAAACATTTCATAATTATTGGTGCAACACAACTGTAACTTAACCAACATTTAATATCAACTACATCATACCAGCTCTTGGGGACAGAAGAATGAAGCAGACAGACAGCAGACATGCAGGGCCCACCAGGTTTGTACTATAAGGCTTGACAGAGTTTTTGCTACGAATTGTAATGGGCGTACTCACTACCTCTAAAGAGTGTACTGTACATGCTGGCTCATCTGCTTCTGGATTGTCCCAGAAAGTGTGTTCAACAGTGTTTATGAGTGACTCTATCATTGACCCTTTTCTCCGGCCTGTGCTTCATCTCCCAGGACAGGGAGAAGGCTGTGCTACAGCTCCATAAAGGTGCTGCTGCTGCTCCTGGTGTGTAGGCTCTGTACCAAAGCTGCTTCAAGGTGGTAAAGGTGCTTCCAACTGCACATCAATGGGAAAGTGCTTCCCTCTACCCAAGACAGTGTCAGAATTTGTCACTCGTGCTTGAAGTCACACTAGCATATCCTTCTTAGCTTCTGTCTAACATCTAAGACATCTGACGTCACCTCTAAGATGTGAGGCACACAAAACGCTGAATGCTCACATGTGCCAGACATTGTTCTACATACTGTACAGGAATGAACTCATTCAACCCTCCAAATAAGATAAGTTGGAGAGGCAAGAGAGTACTTTTATTTCTTGTCTAGAGACTTAAATGAAGCATGACAGGATGTGTTACTCATTGATCTAAGGCAAATGACCACAGCTGAATGGTTTAAAACTACAAACACTGTCACATGCTATGAACCAGGGCATGTGTGAGTGGAGGGCTCTGTTGTAAGGTCTCTCATGAGGCTGTAATTCAAGGTGTTGAGAGGGACTAGGGTCTTCACTGAAGCTCAACCAGGAAAAGACTGACATTTGATTTGGGGCACTGAATTGAGGAAGTTAATTCCTAGCTGACTGTAGTCTGGTTGATCCTTCACTTTCATGCCATGTGGGTCTCCCAGCTGACAAGGTGTTTCATAATAGTCATCAAGGGAGAGTTTTCTAACAAGATAGTCACAGTCATTTTTAATCACAGGAGTGACTGACCTATTCACTGGTTAGAAGCACGTTACAGGTCCTGTCCACATTCAAGGAGAAAAGGTTAGACAAATGTGTGCATATTAGGAGACATCAGTCACTGTGGTCACCTAAATTTGGCAACACAGAGAGGGGACTTTCCCCAGGAATTAAGAGCTAATTAACCATTAAGTCAGGAAATCCATCTTAGAGGAAAATGAGACTCAAATGGCTTCAGAACTAGGCTATCTTTAGAAATAAGTACAAACTTCTATTTAATCATTTTTGGAGTCACCAAAAAGATGTCAGCTTTTTGTGGTGATTGATTTCCCCAGTGGGTTTTGAAATTTTGAAAACATTCTATGCCTTTCATGCAATTATCTAGATTTTCAGATGTTCTCAGAGAAAGGAATCAGAAGATGTGGCACTACTATTTCCTCCATTCTCACGTGGAATAGCTGTTGACAAGAACAATCTAGTGAAGTGTGCTATGTGCTCCCAACAACCCCCTGGAGTCCACTTGGTATTAACATGGTGTTTGTCTCTGCTGCATCTCCAACAGTGGTAGGTCTGAGACCTAAAGTGAGTCCATGTATGGTTAAAACTGAATTTTAATTGTATATCAAATTTCTTGGTATGAGAACTTTATACTTAGAAATTCAATGTTACCATCCCAAGTGCTGTTAGCTTAACAGTTACATTTGTGGTTTTAGACAGTTGGTAAAAGCAGACGGCTTTCTTACTTCCACCCGAGGCGATCTGCTTATCTGCTCAGCCCTATGGTGGCACCATCTAATATCAGCCACCAAAATGCAAAGGTAACATTTTTGTAGAATCAGCCATTGGGGTGATCAATTATTCACTAGTTTATTTGTTGACTCAACATATGTTCTGTACGATGTGTAATTTTAATAACTCAAGCTGGGAGGCACGGTGTGTTTTAACAATACACTTTAGTAAGGCTGTGGCTTTATAGGAGCAAAACTTACATCTTCTATTTTCCAACATTCCAGGCTGCCTGGATTCAGAGTCCTTTGATTATTTATATAAAATTATAAGGTTGACTTGGGGTTTTCAAATTGATTCTTGGGAGGCTTTCTACACGACGATATGATTGCGTGCTGTCAAGTCTTCATACTGCAAATAACAATTAGAGCCATCAGATTCTAGACCCTGGCTATTGGGTGAACCAGTCTGGAGCTTTCTCTCTTCAGAGTCCTTAGGAACAGAACATAAAAAAGGAATGGCATTTCCCACCACAATTCCAAAGGGTAATTCTGATTGTCTCATGACCTCACAGCTGCCAATAGCCCCCACCCACTCCACTTGTTCTTTTCCCAGAGTGCTTTCCTTAATTAGCACATGACTTAAGCATGTTAGATTTGACTTCTCTGTTGCTTTGGTCACAGGCTACCCAAACACAGGCCATTCTAACTGGGTAAGAGACACAGACACTACTAGCCCTGACACCAGACAGAGGGGAAAGACTTTGCTTGCTTCCTTCATTTCAATGACAACTCCTTTTATGAGCTAAACTTCTGCCTGGGCTTTTCGACTGTGGTGTTATTTTTACTGGTTCTTACCCAACATGAGCATGACCTCTAGAAAGTCAGTGGGATCTATACCTTGTCTAAGCTGTATGAATCTATCTTCAGGGTGTAATTTGAGAAGTGGGAAAGGTTCTCCTTTTAAAGGTGCTAGGTCAAACTTTGAAGTGTCACCAGTTTCCCCGTTTTGCCTTAAACTGTCAAAGCACCTGACACTTCCACGAGTTCTAAGCCACACAAATAGCTTCGCTCTATAAGCCCGTGCCAACATTCATATGTATGAGAAAAGAAGGCATGTTTGAAGAAACTCGTGATTTCTGGCATGCTCTTTGGATTCCACTAAAGTTTAAAATGGGAGGGCAAAGATCACGTGGTTTCCAGCCTGCATAATTCAGTTTGGAGTGGAAGAGGGTCCCCTAATGTCAGTTTAGAAAAGGTGAACACCTCAGATTTCAATTTTCACTATTGTGAACCATGGATTCTGAAGCTAGAGAGAGCCTTTAAATCATCTACTCCAGCCCCTTTATTAATAGAAGAGCAGGGGATGCAAGGAGCCTGGCAGCTCAGGGGAACATCCTAGAACCCAATCTGTTTACACTCTGCTACCTGCCTCCTGTGCTGGCTTTCACTCTGGACAACAGCACATCTATGGTCAAATAAGACCAAAAACTCCTAGCACCTAAAACACTGTTTGAAAATTCTAATTTTTTTCCATGAAAAAAACTGATCTTTACACTGTGATTAATCTAAGTTCCTAACTCAAGCTTTCTTTCTGCACCTTGTATCTGTGTTTACCTTTGAACACATGCTGGGTGTGGAAACCAGAGATGTATGTCGAATGTCCTCAGCTGCTCTCTGTATTACTGAGACAGGCCTTTCAGTGGACATGGAGCTCACCGATTTGGCTACATGTCAGAGCAAGCCTAGAGATCTTTCTGTCTCCCCTTCCCAGCCCTGGGATTATATGGCACTGTCACACCCGGCTCTTCATGGGTACTGGGGATCCAAACTGGTGTCGTCACGCTTGCACAACCAGCACCTTACTCAAGGGGCCATTGCTCAAACACCTCAGTCTTTATGATGATGATGACGATTTATTATTGGTCTTTGAAGTGTAAAAGTTGGATGGGGAGTCACTGAGCCATCTCCCCATCCTGTGATATTATTATTACTGTTCTTTAAAGTGCAAAATTCTGAGTTATTCCTTGCAGGATGTGTGAACTGGCTTTTCCACACAACAGCAGCTGGGGGCAAAAAAAAAAAAAAAACCCAAAACAAAACAAAAACATGTAGCCACGGGAAGGATCACAGGGCAGTGTTTTCCCTCCGGTGCCCCCACTCTCCTGCCAGATCAGCCTTCTTTCCTTGGAGATACTTTTCTTGGAGTGGTGATGGGCAGGCGGAGGGCTCACCCCAGCTCTGGGTCCCTGTCCCTTCTGTCCCTTGACCTTAAGCCCAGGCTTGGCGGGGCAGTGGGTTGGTCACCCAGTCCCCTTCCAGGACAGGCCGACAGGTCCTGCATCTGTCAAGCATCTCCCCAAAGCCCCTCCAGGCAGGGAGGGCCCACCGAGGCCGACCCTGGCGGGGGCCGAGTCACCGAGACCCTCCCGCCACCGAGTTCCCAGGACGTGGACACGCGGAGAAGGGCCTGTGGCGGCCATCAGCAGAGAGAACGCGAGCTGACCTACTTCCTGCGAATCCACCTGCGTGTCCCACATCCCGCGGGAACGAGAAAGTCACGCTGCGTCGGCCCGTGCGTCGTAGGCCTTTGCGACTCCTTCGGTGAGAGCCAGATTCTAGAACCGAGCGGGACACCGTCACCCCGCCCGCAGGACCACGACCGGGGTCGGAGCGCGGCGTGCGCGCTCCCGCCAGGCCCTGCGTGCGCGCGCCCAACAGCCAGAAGGTTAGGCCAGACCGGACCAGCGGGCGTGGCTTAGAGGGTGGGGCGTGGCTTTGGCGGGACGCGTTTAGAGGGCGGGGCTTGACGGAGGGGTGTGGCGTGGCTTGGTGGATGGGCGTGGCTTACAGGGTGGGGCAGGGCGTGGCTTGAGCGAGACATAACAGCGGGAGAGCGTGGCTTGACAGAGGGGGCGTGGTGGGTCTGGGTGAGTGGGCGTGGCCCCGCGGAGGGGCGGGGCTTGGCGGGGCGGGGCGCGCGAGCCGGTCGGCTGGCTTCGGCGGCGGAGGAGGCGGAGGGGGCCGCGGTGGAGAGAAAAGGCGGCGGCGGCCGGGCTGAGGAGGCAGACGCCCGGGGTTAGGGCGGGCGGCGTGGCCGGGACGGTGAGGGCTCGTTGGGACACGACGCTCGAGCGAGTGTGGGCCCGCGGTTCGGCCGCGCCGGCCGGTGAGTGTGGCCAGGCCCCGGAGCCGGCCCGCGCGACGTGGGGGATGGAGGCGGCGGCCGAGCCGAGCGGAGCGCGGTCTGTCGGTCTGACAGTCTGTGTCTGTCTGTCGGTCAGCGGCCTTGGTGGGTGGAGGTCGGCGAGCCCCCGCGTAGAGTTCCAAGCAGGCCTACGGGTCGGCCGAGAGGACATCCCCCGGCGTCCCGGTGTCCGCTTGCGTGGCCAGCAAATGGCGACCCCCGAGGCCAGCGTGCGACCCTCCCCACCCTCCATTCCCGGGTGTCACCGTGTGCGTGTCCGGAAGGAACCGAGGAGGAGTTCCCCTGGGGGTGGGGTGGGGTCCCCGAGCCCCTCCGGAGCCGGGGACGCACGGGTTAAAGCGACCCGGCGAGCCGGCACCCCCTCCGTACCCGGTGCCGAGCGGGGAACTTTTCCATTCATGGAAGCGAGGCGATCGGGGCTCGTGCGCCGCCCGCCTTCCCGGGAAACTTGTTGATTTTCCTCCTGTTTTCCTCGCCCAGCTTGGAGAGGCCCCGGGGTCCTCCCTCCGACTCCTTGGAACGGGGACGCGGGCCGCATGGTGAGTTCCAAGTCCTCTGAGCGTGCGTGCCGACCCCGCTCTCCTCCTTCCTCCCTCCCCTCTCCCTCCTTCTCTCTTCCCGGTAAGTCCGGGATGAAAGATGCTTGGGAAGGAACTGACCTTTTCTTCCATGATTGTTCCCATGTTGACTGGCATCCAAGATGCAAGTTATTTATGGGCACTCTGCTATCCATTGAGGTTAGGTTAAAATTCTCAATAGAGAAACCCAACTTTCTAACTTTCTTCACGGTTTATTTATTATTATTTTGTTGTTGTTGTTTGCTCAAATTCAGCCACTGTGCCACTTGCCTTGTAGAGACATAGTTAAGGTTTTGTGTTTGATCATAATAAAGTTTTGCAAAGCAATCATTCACCTGTCTTGGCAAATGGAAGACAAGTATACCTGTAGGATCCCCCCCCCCGCATAGATTTTAATAAACAGTTTTCGTTGAATCACTCTCCTTTATGCTTAGTCACTGTTTCTCGCTGTAGAAGTTTAGTCGGGGACAACATGGTGTTTGGCCAACTTGAATGGTCAGTTTGTTTGTACCCAGTCCTTTAGCAGGGTGACATAAGCTTTTTTTGTTTCGTTTTGTTTTTGTTTTGATTCTAGACATGGTGGAGTTTTATGAGAATTGAGGTTTACCTATGTGTCTCAAGAGACCTAAATATTTAATTTCGATTAGATATTGCTGTGTGTCTAGCATTGGGAGATTCAGTGTTTTTCTTGTATTTTTTTGATGCAAAGTATCTTAATATACCACAAAAGTCAATACTACATAAAATTTGTTAACATTTCATATATAGTTGAAGTGGTACTGTAAGGCCAGCAAAATAGGCATTGGTTAGTGTATTTACTATTGGATATAACATGTCTCTAAAATGTAACTGTGTGATGTTTTAAAATATTTCCTAAAACTTATTGTTTTGATAAAAAGAATTTGTAGTTGCTAAGGGTTGTATGTAGTATGGATGGCTGTCATTTCTATAATACTTTAAAGTCTTCTGCCAAAAAAGGCTGTATGAATATATTCCATATTCATTGTGATGAAATAAGATGAGATTCACCTTCAACTAGTTGTTTGTTGTGGTGGTTTAATTCAGGTGTCCCCCATAAACTTATGTGTTCTGAATGCTGGGTTCCCAGCTGGTGGCCTTTGGGAATTGGAACCTCCTGGAGGTAGTGTATCCTTGGGGGCGGGGCTTTGGGTGTTATAGCCAGGTTCCCCTTGTCAGTGTTTGGCAAGCTCTCCAGCTGCTGTTGTCCACCTGATGTTGTCCAGGAGATGGTGTCCACCCTCTAGTCATGCCATCATTTTTCTGCCATCATGGAGCTTACCCTGGAATCTGTAAGCCAAAATAAACCCCTTTTCTCCACAAGCTGCTTTTGGTCAGGTTCTTTCTGCCAGCAACAAGAAAGATGACTACAATACCTGTGTATTGCACATAGAATTAAGTTGGAAGGTGTTAAATACAAATAAAACTCAATTATGGTTGGAGAAGTGGCTCAGCAGTTAAAGGTGCTTGCTTGCAAAGCCTGATGGCCTGGCTTTGATTCTCCAGTACCCATGTAAATTCAAATGCACAAAGGGGTACATGTGTTTGGAGTTCATTTGCAGTGACAGAAGATTCTGGCACACCCATTCTCTCACTCTGTCTCAATACATATTTTTTTAAAGAACAGATATAACTAAATTAAAAGTCAGTCTTTTATCCCCCAAAAGTCTTTTCTTCTAGAAAATGTTAGGGTTAGGTGACTTTATGTGACTGCATTCAATAAGCTTTATAAGTTTAATTAACCACAATTCCAAACAGTTGTACATAAAGCTTTGTATGTAAATGTTGCTTTTATGTAAAGCAAAGAATATCCATTTTCTCAGAACTATATGTATATATCCTGTTGGACACATGTTGGTAAACAACCTTTACAGTGTTCTAGGTTGTTTTCAGAGCAGAATAAGCATCTACTCAATGTCAAGAGCAGAGACTCCTTGGAAGCCCCTCCCTCATGCCATCTTAATAGACTGGAGTTCTGCCATTTGCATGGACTATTTTTAAGTAGCAATTCAAATAGGATCTGGTTTGAATTTTAAATGTTTACTAGTATTTCAGATTCTGTTGTAAGTCTATGATGAGCCCATTTGTTTATTTAGTGGAGAACATAGCAAGTACTTAGAACTTTGAAATAAACTCCTTATGACCATATATAGAAATGGAAGATGTTTTGATGAGATATCTGGAAAGATAAAATCTTGAAAAAATTTTATGCTATTAGTTTATTTTCTTATAAATAAAAGTCAGACTCAAAGTTTCTTTAAAAAGTAATTACACAGTATAATTCCTTCGGCCATTGGACTGGGAACATGTGCTATGAGTTGAGGTGGGGATTCAGTGGTAGTCTATTTTTATCTTGTTTAGCATATCGTCTCCAGCACCACTCTTTATTTAAATTTTTTTTTTATTTTTTAATGTTGGGGATTAAACCCAAGCCCTTGCACAGGCTAGAGAACCTGTCAGTCCCTTTTAAAAACAGATAAAATGTCCAATTGAGGTATGGATTTATTATCTTTAAAACTAAATACCCCTATCTGATTATCAGGTCAGCAAGTTTTATACTTACAACACCTCTGATTATACAAAGGGTGAGATTTACCCTGAAATTGCTAAATTTGAAGTTTTAATCATGGACTTTCTTATACTAATGATTAGTTGAATAGTCTGTTTAGTTCCACATCAGTAGTATGTTGGAACATGCCATTGTTTAAGTAGAATTCTATTTCATCCAATACCATGGCAGTTGAATAGTATGCAGTAGACTAGTCTGAGGCCACTTCCTATTTTGAGCTGCTTTTCCTTACCTTGTACCCTGTTCAGGCACCTGTGCATGTGCAGACACCAGCCCTAACCTTTCTTTTTGAACCTGGTGACTCTTCAGGTTTTTATTTTATTTTTTCCAGTAACTAGCCTGAAGGGTTGATAGGGGAATTAAAATAGTAGAGTAACATAAAAGTAAATATTATCTCCTTGCCTAATATTATTTTTTTAGATTTAAAAACAATAGATGATTATAATTAGCTTTTGATTTGCCTTTCTCATTGACTGTTTTTAATGAATTTGTCTTCTATATGATGCCTGAAACTTACTCGAAGTAACATTCCATTACTAAATTTAATGTTTAGTAATGGAATGCCATTGACTTTTAATGGCTGGTGCAATGAGATGTTGATTCAAATTGATTAGATTTTATAAGTTTGAACTTTTTGCTTTTTGTTTTTAAAGGTAGCTTCTCACTCTATACAGGCTGACCTGGAATTCACTATGTAGTCTAAGGGTGGCCATGACAATCCACATACCTTCTGCCTCCTGACCACGACTGGCTGAACTTTCCTTTTAAAAAATTATTCACCCTCATTATCTTCTCTTGTCTCCCTCCCACTCCTGCGTGAACCCTTCTTCTGCCCACCCCCTACTACCACTTCATGACTTTTTTTTTTTTTTTAATTTTTAAGGTAAGTCTCACACTAGCCCAGGGTGACCTGGAATTCACTATGTAGTCTCAGGGTGACCTTGAACTCTAGGCCATCCCCTTCTGCCTTCCAAATTCTGGGATTAAAGGCATGGGCCACCACGCCTAGCTGTCTTTTATTTATTTATTTATATTTTGCTTTTCTGTTTTTCTTTTCTTTTTTATTTTTTTGCTTTCTGTTTTTCAAGGTAGGGTCTCACTCTAGTCCAGGCTGACCTGGAATTCACTATGTAGTCTCAGGGTGGCCTCGAACTCACAGATTCAGGGAAAATCTCCTACCTCTGCCTCCCTCCTACTTTTACCTCCTGGAGTGCTGGGATTAAAGGCATGTGCCACCACCCCCCTAAATTTTCCTTTCTTTCCTCCTTCCTCCCTCCCTCCCTCCCTCCCTCTGCCTTTTTTTTTTTTGATTCTTTGAGTTTAAATTAGGATGTTTGCATCATTTCATGGTGCATTTTCCATCCAGTCATGAATATCTGTGAATCCATCTTATTTTCTTGTATTATGCTCTTCATTCATGTATTTACACAAGTAAATCTCTGATTGAGGCAATTTGGAATGCAGGTAGTACAAGAATAAATGAGACAGATAGTTTTGATGTTCCTGAAGCTTATAGTCTTTCTGATTATTAACAGAATGACTTTTCACCAGTACTGCAAAGGAGAATGCAGTGCATAATGAACATGCTTAGTGAGGTGCCTGGGTCTTGTCTTGGGGTAGTGGGAAAGTAACATTTAAGTAGAAAGCAGAGTTGGCATGTGGCAAGGAATGGTATGTGTGTCTGTCTCAGAAAGAGGCAGACATTAAGAATCCTGAGGCAGCAGTCTATTTTGAGCACATTAGGCTATTTATCTTAGCATATTTTAAAATCATGTTAGTTTGGGATTCTTACTATATATTTTGTGAATTTATAAAATTACTTGAGGGCACTCTCTGTGCCTTAAATGACATCTCATTCCATTGTATGAGAAAATACCTTGTCTTAAAACCATTGTTAAGGATTGCTTGTCAGCCTCAGAGTACGAGCTGGCAAGTAACTTCTGTTAGAGAAAATTGAAACTATTGTATGCTGTAGCATTTCATTTTTTACCAATAGTTGTTAGTCTAATGAAACCTTTTCCAGTAAATTATAGTTAAGTGTAAATTAATATAATTATGATTTGGCATGTTTAAAAAACTATTAGAGCTTATGTTCATCTTAAACTTGAAGCCACAGTTTTAGCACCTTGTTTTCTACTGGGCCTGCTGTGTCACTGTTCAACTGATAAATCAGGAGCTGACGTTTTAAAACCTGTTTCACAGGATTTATGAGTAATTATGACATACTTAGGAAAGCATTTTTAATTTTATAATAATGATCTTGATTAGAAGGAGGATGGATGTAGAAGAGTTTTAAATTTTGAAGCTGAAGCCTCTCTCCCCACAAAGACGGTTATATTTTATTTTCCAGTGTATTTAACTGTAAGATGGAATCTAACTAGGTTCTTCCTTTACATAGTTACATTGAGGATTAAGTTCATGTTGTTCTATATGTTCATATTGAATATGCATATGTTGCAAAGTATTGTGCTTTAATAATTGTAATAAAAATAAAATCAGGCTTTCTTGACCACAAATGTGTTTAAGTGTTGTAATAAACTACAAAGTTGTGTAGTCTCCATTCCTCAAATAACATCTTAGAATTGGATAACCACTTACTAAAGAGTTAATTTCTTTAATTTTTTAATTAATGCCTTAATTTCTTAAACATTTACCAGTAAACATGCCTGCTGTTCTGCTTATGCATTGATCAGATAGACATTGAAAATCCCACTTCTGCCACTTAAACTGGATAGATGACTTTGGGTGAGCCATCACTATACATTGATCAGGTAAACATTTTTAAGTCCCATCTTTTCCATTAAACTGGATAGATGACTGGGGCATCATCACTTCTGAACCCCATTTCCTCTGGGTCACTGTGAAAATTGACATACATGTTAAGAAGGACAAAAATAGGCATATAATTAGAGTCCCCTTTTTCTAAGCTTACTGACTTCAATAAATAGTATTATGGCCTTGTTGCTATGGAAGCATTTTTAAACATTTAGGAGGGAGTAGTGTGGAAGAGGATACTTATGTTGAAGCTTGGGAACCCTTTACTACAATTTGAAAATTGCTGCTTTTTTATGTTTTTGTAATTGTAGTGATTTCTATTTTAAATACTCTTGAATTAAGTGATTTTTCTAAGATGTGTTCTGCCTGTTATAGTCATGTGGTGGTGTGTACAGTAACATAAAGCATCCCCACAAGTTCAAAAAGAAGTAGTCACTTCTGCTGAAACTGCTTATATTTTTAGGTTTCTGTCTTGGCAAGTCAAGCTTATACCATTTGGCACATGAGATGAACTCAGTCTGGTTATTGCAAAATAAAGCTACAGCTGTTTTCACAATCCTGATAGCTTAATAGAGTTTTTCTTTAATTCTGTGTTTTTCTTTGCTTTAATTACAAATATATGTCATTATTAATAATGTCATTTCTTCTATTGTAGTTCTTAGTTATAACTAGCTTAAACTTAAGAGTTTAGTACTTGCCTATAAAATTTATTAGAAAAAAAATCAAAGTAAGCCATTTTGTTATTTTTTAGCACAATTTAAAAAGTTTGTACAGTTTTGATATTGTGTGTGTGCCCTTTTTCCCTGGCATCATTGAGAATCACATTATCAACTCAGAATTTTCTATCTAATAAAGAAAAGTTCTGTTAATAACTAGTACATAGTGTTCATTACTCTAGTTTGAGGAAGATCAGTGTTAAGGACTGATCCAGACGACCCGTTGAGGAGGTTATACAGTGGAGGGGGGAGGGGAGGGCAGCGGGGAATTGGGGATAACAACTCATTGTTTGCCCACTAAATGTTGTAACTCATTATGGACAATAAATTAAAAAAAAAAGATCAGTGTTAAGCCAGAGAAAGAGAGAATAATTTTGGTATTGATACAATTTATGGAAAACTATATTAGAGACCTAACAATCTTATACTAAATGAAGAAAATCGTCCAAGAATCTGCTTCTTCCTTAGAAAACTATATGCTACAGTGTAATTAGTTTGGCAAATACTGAATTGAATTGCTTGCTTCATCAACAAATGGAAATGAAAAATCTCTCTAGTGGTCTGAAGTTTGGAATAGGGGTTCTAGGCAGCATATGTCAATGAGTTTTTAGCATATAGGTAGTAATTGAATCTGAGAGCCCCTAGGGAGAATGTGGAGTACAAGAAATGACATGGAACCCTGAAGAAACATAGTATGTAAGAAAAACTAAAGACCAGCCAGACAGGTTGGGACGCTGGAGAAGTGGGACAACATGAAAGTAAGGAAAGTAACAGTTCCAAAGGGGAGAAATTAGTCATCCTGATGATATAAGCAAAGGTATTGGGATCTGAGGAGAAAACAGCCCTTTTTATTTTAAATATCTTTATTTACAAGGAGAGAGGGAGATTGAGATTTAATATGAATTAAATGAATGAATGGACACGCCAGGGCTTCTTGCCCTGCAAAGGAACTACAGATATGCGTGCCACTTTGTGCATTTCGCTTTTCTGTGGGTGCTGGGGAATCAACCACTGAGCCGTTCTACCAAGCTTCTCCCCACTTACCTCCCTCCCCCAAAAGCCCTTTAGATTTATGAGAATCTCTGCAGAATGGGGTATCAACAGTAGAGATCAGAGGGTTGATAAGTATATGGGACATTAGAAGATTGTTTTTCTTCCAAAAATTTGGAAAGTAAGAATGTAGCAAAAGGCAGGTGTTTCCATTTCTCCTGCTAAAAGGAACAGACTAAGGAGTTGGAGACGATGGAAGAGTGTGTGGTATAAACTCAGTTACAATTAATTAGGTGCTTATGCTTTCTGTCTTTTTGGATATAAACTTGCTAAAATGTTAAAACACTAGTTGTAAAGCAGGAAAGTGTCTGAAATACCTTCCTATTTTATAAATAGTTTCCCTGCACGTGAAATTCTTGTCTCTGACTTCCTACAAGGCTGAACTCCTCAGAGTAGTTTATGGTCTCTCAACAGCTGCCTTGCATTTCAGCCTGAGCCAGCCGACTAGGAACATTGACTGTGCTTTGTCAGTTCATGCTTTTCTCATTTGCATTTCCTGTTAACTTCAGTATTAACTCCCCATTTTTTTTGTTCCAGCTTACCTTTTTAAAGTTCCTTTTCATACTGATTATCTTCTGTGTGCTACCATTGTACTTCTGTTGAATTGGTCACTTAATGTCTTCCCTGTAGCTTCTTAAAAGAAGGTACCATAATTTACTGATTTTATTGCCAGAGGGAACACAGTGCCCAGGACCTCTAACAATAAATACATGTTTAATAAATGAATAGAAACTGGTACTCAGAAGGGTTAAAGCTGTAGAACTTGAGCTATAAGTTTTATTATCTTGTTAAAGTCTAAGTATACTTTAAGCCTTTGCTGATTTGTTGTAGGATTTATTAGGAATATGTAGAAGAGATCAGTAGATGAAATCTTAAAAAATTCATATGTTTAGAGGGAATATAAAAGGCTAATAATAAAGGTTTGATTAATCATATTACTGAATTGAAGCTTATTAGAATTATGAAGAGGGGTCAGCAATGTGAAGCACATCAAAATTAGTTTAAGTACTGAGTTGTTAAAGTGCTTTGTTCCTGTGGATGTATTCGTCATATGTAAAATTAACAACTTAGATAGGTTTATGTTTTTTATGCATTTCATCCTCAAAAGTAAAACTAAAAATCCATTATTGATTTGATTTATGTTATACAGTTTTGAAAAATCAACTACTTTTTGTCTAACTTCTTATCTTTTCCATTCTAAAAACCAGAGCTGGCCTGGCCATTATGGAGGAGGAGCTGCAGCACTCACACTGTGTGAATTGTGTCAGTAGGCGATGTATGACCAGACCAGAGCCTGGGATTTCCTGTGACTTGATTGGTTGTCCATTGGTTTGTGGAGCAGTTTTCCATTCTTGTAAAGCTGATGAGCATCGACTTTTATGTCCATTTGAACGAGTACCTTGCTTAAACATTGATTTTGGATGTCCATTTACCATGGCCCGAAATAAAGTTGCTGAGCATCTAGAAGTGTGTCCTGCAAGTGTCGTGTGCTGTACTATGGAGTGGAACCGATGGCCAGTCAGTTATGCAGATCGGAAATCATATGAAAATCTAAGCAGAGATGTTGATGAAGTGGCACAATTAGATATGGCCTTAGCCCTTCAAGACCAAAGGATGCTTTTAGAGTCTCTCAAAGTAGCCACCATGATGTCGAAAGCAACTGATAAAGTGTCTGAACCTAGAGAACAGATTTCTGTGAAATCAAGTGTTCCAGAAATACCACGTGCTAATGGTATGGTATCTGTTGATGAAGAGTCTTACGGTGCCCTTTATCAAGCTACTGTAGAAACAACCAGAAGTTTGGCCGCTGCTTTAGATATACTGAACACTGCAACAAGAGACATTGGCTTGTTAAATGCAGGTCTTCATGCTACCACAGATGATGTGAATGAAGAGCAGAATACCAGAGAAAGCTTACAGGAGAGAAATTTAAAAGACCAGGACCACTTCTGTGAGGATGAGCTAGGGGCAGTCGGTGGTATTGATTGTCATGGCACAAGTCAGAATGCCCGGTCTGAACAGAATGGTTCAAGTGACTTATTATGTGACTTGAATACAAGTTCTTATGACACGTCTGCTCTTTGTAATGGCTTTCCTTTGGAAAATACATGTACACAAGTCAAAGACCAGGATCAGAATTTAACAAATGGAGAATGTGTGGCAGCAGATAGTACTTCAGAATCTTCTAGTTCACTTTTGGTAGCAGCACAACTTAGGGAAGTAATTCCATCCAATGCTTTGCCTAATGGCACAGTTCAGCATATCCTCATGCCAGATGGTGAAGATGAGGGAGAACTGTATTGGAAAAAAGTAGTCTTAGGGGATCTGAGGAATGTGGATGTCTTATCATTGAGTCATCCTCCGTCATTCAAATTTCTTTCTAATTCATGTTGGTCTAAACCAAAGGAAGATAAAGCAGTAGATACATCAGATTTGGACATTGCAGAAGATCCCATGGGCCTCCAAGGAATAGATCTGATTACAGCAGCATTATTGTTCTGTCTGGGAGATTCTCCAGGTGGGAGGGGCATATCCGATAGTCGAATGGTTGACATATATCATGTTGACTTTGGGACTCAGACATTTTCACTTCCATCTGCAATATTAGCCACAAACACAATGGTTGGAGAAATAGCTTCAGCTTCAGCCTGTGATCATGCCAACCCTCAGCTTTCAAATCCAAGTCCTTTTCAGACACTTGGGTTGGATTTAGTTTTGGAATGTGTCGCTAGGTACCAGCCTAAGCAGCGTTCAATGTTTACCTTTGTATGTGGACAGTTATTTAGAAGAAAAGAATTTTCTTCACATTTTAAGAATGTGCATGGTGACATTCATGCTGGACTCAATGGATGGATGGAACAGAGGTGCCCTTTAGCTTATTATGGTTGTACCTATTCTCAGCGTAGATTCTGTCCATCAACACAAGGAGCAAAGATTATACATGACCACCACTTGAGGTCATTTGGAGTTCAGCCATGTGTATCAACAGTGTTAGCAGAGCCTACTAGAAACTGTGTGCTGGGATTACATAGTGACCATTTAAGTAGTCTTCCTTTTGAGGTGCTCCAACATATTGCGGGCTTTCTTGATGGCTTCAGTTTATGCCAGCTTTCGTGTGTGTCCAGACTAATGAGGGATGTATGTGGCAGTCTACTTCAGTCTCGTGGAATGGTCATACTGCAGTGGGGGAAAAAGAAGTACCCAGAAGGAAATTCATCATGGCAGATAAAGGAAAAGGTTAGTTTGATCTTGACTATATCAACCACTTGCTTAGAATAAGGAAGGCACTTAATGCTGTTGAGTTAGTACAGCTAATAATTTTTTAAAAATTAACCATCCCCCCAATGTAGCTGTGACACATTTTGAAGGGATAATGAAGAACTAAAATAATTAGATTTTTTGGTCATAATCACAGATTTACTACAGATTTCCTAGATCTAGAGTCTTAATGCTTTTGTTTCTTCAGATTAGCAGTTCTCTATTCCTGCTACTTTCCTCTAACAACAATTTTCTTTGTATATGTCATACTATCTTGTAATTCGGACTGAAAGATTTTTTTTCACTATTAGACAGGTGAAGAAGTTTAGAGCAGTTGTTTTTTTTCTCTTGCCTACAATTGTCTATTCTTCATAGTGTCTGTTTGAAGACTTTATTGTTTCAGATAGAACCTAAGAGATAAGAAAAATTACTAGTCCTTCTGGTAAGTGACCAGTGAACTAGTTGTGTGATAGTGCAAACGGGTGGGTGAGTTTAAAGTGAAGTGAGTAGCGTAGTAGCAGCTGATGCTTTGGGCAGAGATTATGGATAAACTCTACTACAGAGTGATACACATTAGAAATGTAGGCCAGAAATTTTGGCAGACCTAAACAAAATCCTTGCTCCATTTTTCTCTGGTGATAACCTACTTTTGCCTCAGTTTTATTCCTGGTACTATTCAAGGTATAACAGATATCTATGGGTGAAAGTAGTTTTTTCATTTTATATCACCTGTAATCTGAAACTTTGAATTTTATAATGTGGGAACAATTTTGATAAAGTTGATATTTGATTACATAGCATTCAGATTTCTGGTATTTTATTCTTGGTACCCTTAGACTTTATCTTTTACTCTATTTTTTTTTTAAAAAAAAATTGAGTCTCTATTCTCTTGAGACTTGGTTTTTTGAGGTAGTGTCTCACTCTAGCACAGGCTGACCTGGAATTCATTCTGTAGTCTCACGCTGGCCTCAAACTCATGGCAATCCTCCTACCCCTGCCTTTCGAGTGCTTGGATTAAAGTGTGCACCACCATGCCTGGCTTCTCTTGAGATTTTTGACCAATGAATGAACATACAAATTGTTGTTATTATTATTATTATTGGTGGCAGAAAGTTTTACCAGCTATTTATATGTGTGGATTTTCATTTCCAGATGGCTTGGTATACAACCATTCTTTAGAATGAGACCCTGGTCTGCCTTTGTCCTTAGCAACTAGTAATTATGGAATAAAATATCTTCTGAAATTTTAAATTGGTTTCTACAAAGATCGAGTCTTCAAGCTTACATTTTCAGCATTTATGCAGGTTACACATATTAAACTCCCATTTTCTCTATTGAAATCCACAATGTCAAATGTCTACTGACCATCTCTATTTGATTGCCCCAAAGTTTCCTCAAACTCAACACGCCCAGCCTACTCTTTTCTTTTCTTTTCTTTTCTTTTTTTTTTTTTGGTTTTTCGAGGTAGGGTCTTGCTCTAGTCCAGGCTGACCTGGAATTCACTATGTAGTCTCAGGGTGGCCTTGAACTCACAGCAATCCTCCTACCTCTGCCTCCCAAGTGCTGGGATTAAAGGCGTGCGCCACCACACCCGGCCAGCCTACTCTTTTCTACCACTTCCTCTCTGGAAGGGGGAAAGGGATATCATTGTCTACCAAGTTGCCTAAACCAGGGATTTAGCAGCTAGGGTTAACTGCTCCCCCTTATTCCCACCTAGGTGATTGAGAAGTTATATTGAGTCTTCATTTTTTATACTTCTCAGGTTTGTCTTTTCATTTCACTGCTGGATTCCTATTTCAGTCTCACCTTGATTCTTTCTTAGATTGCTTACAGCTTCTCTCCCATATTTACCTCCAATTAGGCTCCTCTTCAATATATTTTATAAGAGTAAGGTTGATATATATTGTCAAGAATACAATTCTTATAATCCCTGCAGTGCTTATAACTTCTTTATTATTTGCCTCAGAAATAGAGGCTGATTCCTCCATAAAACATTGAAGACTTTTCATAATCTCATCCTTGTCTGCTTCCTTGTGGTCTTCATACTCCAGCCACACTGTTCTAATGATTTCTTTCTTACCTTAAAGCCAAGCCTTTGAATGTGCTGTCCCTACTACCCACACTTAAGTAACTATGCTGTTAGTGTGTATTAGTACTTTACTTTTACTCACTGTCTCCACTTACAGATGAAGAGGAGTAAGTATCTTGTTCATTCTCTGGTGTGCTTGCTCCGACCTAGGAAGCTTATCTCTCGTGCAGTGCATGTGATCTGCACTTGCTATGTCCTGCTTCTAACTTCAGAGAGGTGCACTGCTCTGTGTGCTTGTGCTGCCGATACCTCCCTCAGCACAAGCACCCATCATGCATGCCTTCGTGAAATTTACTCATGGGCATTTTCAATCATTTGACTCTTATAGATACCAAGTAACTGCATTAAGTTTAAAAAAATCCTATGGAGTACTTTTAGTACTTGTGAATAGTGGGAGGGTAGTATACAGTACATTAAGACATTTTAAATACACTTGTATAGAGTATCAGGAATAGTAGAAACGCCCAGGGAGGAAAAATAACCAAACAGCACTTGTATGAATATTATCTGGATGATAGATCTGTATAGCCAGCTGGGTGGGGTGAAAGAATAAATTTAATGATTTTTAAGTCAGGTTTGATGTAATTTTTAATGTTAGGTTTTACCTTTTTTTGATTATTTATTGAAATAATTATAGAAGTGAGTTTTATTATAAATGCTTTAAACAAACATTTGCATCACAATGAATTTATTACTTTTAAATTTTGTAGCTATTTAAAGCTTTATATTGATGCTTCTTTAGCAGTAGAAGTGAAACATGCATTAGAGCAAAATGTTCATTTTGATTTTCTGTAAATTGAATTGTTAAATCTGAAGGAGAATTTTCTTTTAGGTGTGGAGATTCAGTACTGCATTTTGTTCTGTTAATGAATGGAAATTTGCTGACATCCTAAGCATGGCTGACCATTTGAAGAAATGCAGTTACAACATTGTAGAGAAACGGGAGGAAGCAGTTCCATTGCCATGTATGTGTGTGACTCGAGAACTCACGAAGGAAGGCCGTTCACTGCGCTCAGTGTTAAAACCTGTACTTTAAAGACTAACTTCACGCGCACATACATGCAGACACCTGGTATGATCTCTTTGTACTGTGTGACACTTTATTAATGTATTAAAGACTACAACTAGCTAAACTTATTGTCACTATGTATATAATGTTTTGAAGTGACTTATATTTTTATAAAATACTGTTTAGTTGGAAAAAGTTGCCTTAATGTTTAAAATGTGTGAAAATTTTGAAACTTGCTGGACAGGGTGATCTAATTTTTAGCTTCAAATTTTTCAGAATTATTTTTTGTAATGGTGTGCATATTTTGGTTCTGAAATTTTTTGCTTCTTGGGCTATAAAAATCCTGACCAAATAATTCATCATGTTTTCTGTGAGTTAAAACCCATATCATCAAAAAGCAAAGCTTTGGTTTAAAATTTTCAGTGTAGCTTTTTTCAAATGAACCTTTCATTTGTTTAAGCACTGCCTAGACACTACCATTTCCTAGTGTTCTCCTTTCACAGCTCTCCACGCAGAGGTAACTGCCAGTACTTGTGTCATATTTAAAATCAAAATGTTAAGCAATGCCATTTATCATTTAACAATTTTAAAAATAATTCACAAAGATGTTTTCATCTTCTGTCTTAGGCTCTTACACAGAGAACATTCATATGCAGGTCTTTTTCATTACATACCATATCTAGAGCTTTGACAATGATTATGTGACAGGTTAAAGCAAAAGCCAGAAGACAAAAAGCTAGCCTGTGAATTTAATGGACATTGTACATGGTATTTTATATTTGCTAGACATCTAATATTTGAAAAATTTTATATACCTCACGTTGAGTTAGAATTTGGCATATTGTGTGAATAAACTTTAAATATCCAGAATGCAAAGGGCTTAACTATTTTATGAAGTTTATAAAACTATACTGGCATTGTTTCAACACATTTAAAATGTGATGTTTAATGCCATCTTTTTATAACAATCAAGCAGAAATTTGCCTTGGTTGACAGTCTCGGAAGCATTTCCAAGTTTGTTTCCCGGCACTTCTTTATCAGAAAGTAGGAGTTGTATCTTTTTATAAAGATCAAGTATGGTAATGAAATACTCAAAGACCTATTCTTGAAACATTTTATTGTAGTTTTAAACTGAGTTATTAACTTGATATACTTTGAAAAGTGAACATACATGCTTTGTCAGTATTTAGAAATAAATTGCAAAGATGGAGGTAAATACTTAATTAATTTGTCCAGAAAAGTTCTGGCATTTGGTAAGCTGAAGTGGTCCTGAATGTGAAGACTCTTTCCTCAGTGTTCTGAGAGTGCATTTTCCATAGGTGGCAGTCAGGCTGGCAGGGGTGCTCTTTGGGCGTTGAAGAAGAATACTGAATTGCTTAGGATTGCTAAGCTGGATCGAGTCCTCACCATGGTTGAAAAGTGCAGCATTAGTTGCTTTGCCCCACTTATCATTTTACTTAGGAGAGTACTCATTTCCCAGTGCTTAACTCTGAGATTGAATTACATAAAGAAAAAAAACCAAAGTTTCTGTCAAAAAAAAAAAAGGTGAAAGATTTATACAGTCTGAAGAGAAACCAGAGTATATTTGTCAAAAAAAAAAAAAAAAAAACGCAGAAGGGTAAAAATTGTGGAATATTAACTCTGCGTTTTTAAAGTTTTGCTGAAGAATGGTTAGGATAAGCACAAGCATTAACCTTTTGTTTTATGGTTATGCTTTTTTAAAATTCATGAACTTTAAATTTAGATTACACACTGGATCATGAGATCTTTTTTCCACCTATTTATTTTACACATCTTTTGCTGTTCTCTTTTTTTGCTTGTTATGCCACCATAGTATTCTGTTTAAGTGATTTCTGTCTGCAACATTTGTTCAAGTTCTAATAAAATTATATGGCTCAGTAACTCAAAAAGAAAAACCTTCCTTTAAAATAAAATTTTAATACATGCTTGACAAATTGTGAACACAATCATGTTTCTGTGCTATTGACATTCCACATGTCCTAGGGGTTACTGATTGATGATTACTGCTGAACATTGATTTAGGACTTGTAAAGCATGATTAGTTAGCTTTTTTGCCTCCTTTGGTGTCCTAAAAGTGGTCCGTCCCATCTAGTGGTGTATAAAGGCTGTTTTTGGCATGGTTATTTCTCTAAAGCTTGTAATAGGCACCTCTTTTGCATGCAAAAGAGCAGGTTTGTGTATTGGCCTAGTAGACTGTCATTGGAGGAATCTGTTGATTTCTTAGACTTTGGTAGTTAGCTAGATAGAGTACAAGGGTCATGATGGAGGGTAATATCCAAATTCATCCATATTTCTCCCTTTCATTCTCTCCTTTTGACCACTTGCTGGTCACTTGGAGTGGGAACAAGCAATCTATTTTGATAAGGTTTCCAGGTGATTTTGATGCACGATGCAATAGGTATCTTAGAGGAAACCCTGGACCTGTCAGCTCTCTATCTATCCTCTGATGTGTTATTTTAGTGGGTATATGTGTTTGTGTACATATAGGTAATCCATTATTAAGAATAATAATAATTTATTAATATTAGTGATCAAGTTATATTTTAGTTTTATAGCCATGTGACAAAATGCATTGGGTACTATGATAGATTTTTTTTAAAGCAGTATTTACCAGCATTAAAAAATATCCTAATATTTTACTGGTGGTGTTTTGTTCAAGGTAAATTATAGTGCAAATTTCAGTTCATAGCACTAACATTTAACTTAGTCGTCTTGTTCAGCGGTTGCTAAGTCCTGTGAATGTATTAGATTCTTAGAATAAGTGAGTAGTAGAAGTTGAGAAATATTGGATTAAATCTTATAAAGATAGTTGCAGGAATCCTTTGAATCAAATCAGCAAAAGACATTAAAGATGGGTTTATCAGTAGTGTAGAATCTTTTTTTTTTTATTTTTTGGTCTTTGACACTGACCCACATATCCCATCAATATGCTGTTATCTGTCATTTAACATTGAGTGTTGGGATCGTAATCATCATAAAGATGATGGGCTTTTCAGCAAAATTTCCACACACACTGATAGGATGGAGGTTTGTGGTTCTATATTGCTAAAAGATTTTACTTGTAGAGATTTGACTGCTTTTAGTTGGTTGGAAATAGAACAGATCTTTTCTTTTCATGTTTTCTATCCAACCTATTTTAAATTTTTATTTTTAAAAAAAAATTCTGAGGAAGTTATTCAATCAGTGTGTTTGTTTCATGCATGGCACAGCACATTGTAGATGATGTGATTGGAATCTGTAGAGTGGGTTGTTAAAAAGTACCCAGTTCTTCGGACAAAACTTTTCTGTAAGAATTTTTCTGATGCTGTCAGTGTCTTACCATACTTGCGAGGCCTTTGAATCAGAGTACACTGAACTGTGCCTCTAAAACAAATGTACTTTTTTTCTTTCTCTCCAAGGTAGGTCTCACTCTGGCCCAGGCTGACCTGGAACTCACAGTGATCATCCTTCCTCTGCCTAGGAGTGAGTGCTGGGATTAAAGGCGTGTGCCACCGTGCCTGGTACAAATGTACTCTTGACTGAGTCAGAGTCATTCCATTGTGTTTTAAATGATGTGCCAATTTGTTAGTATTAACCCTAATCTAATTTCCAGAAAAGAGTTTGAGTTTAGTAAAGGCTAATTTTAAATATAAAGGCTTTTCTAAATTAAGACGGCTTCTTATTGAAATTACCTTTTACATAATTGTTTTATCTAAAAGGTTAAAGTTTTACAGGTAATGCCTTTCAATTTCCTGTTTCTTTTATGTATAATACTGAGATACTAAGAAAATGTGTCCTGATACAGACGTCACAGATTCAGAAAGAGAATAGACATTTGAATGAAAAGAAATTGTTTTGGCAAATATTGTTTGGTCCCTATTGTTTTGAAAAGAATTTTGGATAGTTCCAAAGGAAACAGTAGAAATTAATGAAATATGATAGTTTACTCTAAAAATGCTTTGTTAAAGTGAAGGTATTTTGTTAAATGTTTACAAGACCTGTCATGTGACAAAAAATGGAATTTGGTGTTTAGACATAGATGTATTTGACAAATACAGTCTTAGTAACTGGCCATCTTGAGATTTTTTTTTTAAATGGGGATGCATCTTGAGGTGTTTTTTCTTAGATCATTTCAAAACACATTTTGCATTTAGATTGATATTCTGATGTGTTTATAGAGTGACTTTTGATTAATAAACTACAAGGAAGCAGATATAGGTTACAAGCATGATTTGTGAACACACTTTGTAGGAATATAGATTGATACAAATTCCTTTAAATTCCAACCCTTGACGTACCATTTGAAGCTTCTGTTTTTTAGTGTGAAGAAAAGCATTTAAGAGGAAATAAACAATTTCTTTTTCAATGACATAAGATATTAGGCATCCACAAACTCATTTTGTTAACACATTTGCATGCATATATTACAATAGCAAAATGATAGTATGTTACGTTCATTGTTTGAAATCAATATCATTGCATTTCTGTCGAGTTCTTGGTACCAAATTCATCAGGTCAATGTATCCTTTCCCTTTACAATCAAATTCATCAGGTTTAGTTATCTTTTTCGGATAGAAATTGTCAGGTATTTTTCCCCCCATTTCAGACAAGATCTTTAGGTAAGAGGCTGGTCAGTGTGCTTGGTGTTTGGCAGAGGAATCTAGTTCCCACAGCTTGCTTCTGCTCCCATGCACAGGCTGAAGAAGTTAGGCTATAACTCGGTGTGGTTATGAGCTGGTGAGGAAAGAACAGTGGTATACAGTGAAACAAAGGAGCTCCTGCCTTTGCTGTCCTGGTATCTTTTTCATTGTAATTTTCCTTAGTGCTTTTTTGTTCTGTGACTTCAGTTTTCTCAGGAGGCAATCAAGAAGCCTAGCTTAATTATACAGTTACAAAACAAAACAAAACAACTTTTTCTCTCTCTAAATTTAGTGGTATTTAGTAACTAGATTTTATTTTATTTTTTTAATTTTAAGTAGAAACTTTGAGCAAGTCGTGTTGGTACCTCTCCTCCCTGCCCCCATTCCATTGAGGGCCCTCCTCAGTGGGACTGCTGGTATGCTCTGTGGGATGGAGGGCTATGAGTTGTGCAAGCAGCAGTCAGTCATTTTTGGGGGGTGGAGCAATGCCTTTGGATATTCCCCCACCATGGCTCAGCCCTCTTCTGCAAGGTTCCTTGAGCCACAGCCTCTGGATTTCTGCTTTGGAGTGTTCTGAGTGTCCTCAGTGTCTGTCTCCATCATCCTGGTACAGGTTGTCAGGCTCCTGTGGAAGCAGCTCCCCTTCCTCTGTGGTTTCACCTGGGACTTAGCTTATGTGTTAGGGATTGCTCCTCTCCCGGGGAGTTTGCTATCATTTCTGGTCTTGTTGGTAGAATGAGGTTGTCAGAAGTTCTAGCTGCCTTCCCTGGGAGCTCTGGTGTGGTTGCGAGTCTGCCATCTTGACCAGAAGTTCCACAATACATTTTTTTCAGTAATTTTAGATTTAAATAACTTACCCAGCTTCTTTTAAGTTCACCAGTAAAACACAAAATTGTAGTTCTGAAAAATTAGGAATAAAGCATTTAGGTTTAACCACATTATTTAACAAATATAAACTACAAAAGTTGAAGCATCATGACACCTGTAAAATTACCAAATTCATGGTTGCGTTCACTGAATATCTTTTAGTGATTATTTAAAATAATTACCTATATTATAGTAAAATAAGTGGTTTGATAAGACGAGAGAATAGTATTGATGATACAATGTTTCAGTAGTTTTGTAAAAAGTCTTAACATGAAATTGCTTTGTGGTTAATGATTGAGTGAATATGACCTTTAAAGATCTTAATTTTCATTTAAAGTTTTAAAGCTATATTGTTGAACTGTATTCACAGAGATAATTGCATTTATCCACTTAACAGCATATACTATGTAGATTCCACTGTATCTTTCCCATGAATTTGACTTAGAGCTGTCTTTATCTTAAATGCAAAAGGATGATGTAATGTTCATTGAAAAAAAAATGAAACCAAACACAAAAGCTACATATTGTATTATGTGATATATCTAGAATAGGCAAGTCCAGAAAAATCAGATGAGAGGTTGTCAAGGGAGAAGGGAATGACTACTTAATGAGGGTGGCATTTCTTTTTGGAGCAATGAAATATTCCGGAACAAGACAGTGCCGATGGTTGTATAATTTTGTGAATGTACTAATTGCCATGAATAATGTACTTTAAGATAGTACATTTTATGCTATGTGTTTTGCTACAGTTTTTTTAAAAAGTTGTGGTACTTGAGATTATTAGATCCAAAAAAATTGCAGTATTCCCAAGGTCTGTGAAATGCTCAGACCGTGGTTAAGTATTAAAATAATAGTAGCAATGGAACAAATTTCTTAGGTTAAAAGACTCAAGAAAATTCATGAATCCATCACTGACGTACTGAGACAGAAGCAGTTATAATTTCTTTACAACATCCTTTGACGGCTGTGACTGGTGATTGGCTCCTATTGTTTGTTTTTCATTTTTGAATTTTATTATGATTCCTTGTGGCACATTGAAATCAGACTTTCAGAAGATCTGTTTTTAAAATGTTGCTTTGAAAAAAACTGTATAATTTTTCAGGGTTATTTTTATAGTTTTATACTGTGTTCCTTTTAAAGGACTAATGCAATTGTGTATTAGACAAGACTAAATAAATTGAATTCTGATGCGCCCAGTTTTTATTCTTTTGTATTGTCTTGTGGGAAAAAATCACTCAAATCTCAAGATTGGTAAGGACTTTAGTGGTCATTGAATTTCTCATTTTCTATTTGGTGAAGTTGAAGTTATTTTTCAATGTGTTCAGAGCATTCACTGAGCACTCGTTCAAAGTACTGTGTAGGCTTGACTCTGGAAGGTCTTGCAGCCCTCAAGGTGGACAAGTAATTTATCATTGTTGAATAGCTATGTGAGACACATGGAGGAATTCTAGAGGGGTGAAGGCTTTAGGTAGAGATTGACTTAAAATGTTTCTCCACATAATTCTCTCAACTACCCTAAGAGGCATTCTTCAGAGTCATTAAGCACACATAAGTCTATTTAGTGAATGCATTTCGTAATTCCATGACTTTGGAAAAGCAGTGTTTTTAATTCACTTTAAACCAGTGAGTTTCCTCAGTGATTTAGGAGGCAACTTGGAAAAGCTGCAGACTCAACGTTTTAAAAAAGTTACATTGCTTTGCAAATAACTGCCTGTTTATTCTAATCGGGGGTATTCATGCCCATGAAGGGGTCTGTTCTCCAAGTGAAACAGCACTAAGTATAATGAGATGACCAGAACAAGGATAAAACTGAACTAAACCATCTGGATGAACAGACAAGAGACCTGTACTACAATAGCTTACTCACACAGTCCACCAGGACTCAAAACCAAAGAAAGGGAGGAAGGAAGGCAAGTAATTGTGTCATTCATGCTCTAATAAGCTTCTTATGTTTTCTTTTTCTCACTTAAGCAATTTATTTAATATCATGATACTTCCACAATAGTTAGGAAATGGGTTATTTAATCCACCTTCCTCTCCATCTTTCAAACTACATTTCTGCTAATTGTATTTCTCAGAATTTCTGCAAGATTGTGTGTTCTTTAATATCGGAGCCTTTGCATCTGTGTTCTTTTCTTTGTTCATTAATGAGGATCCACTTCTGATCCCACCTGCATCTTTGCTTGACTCCCAGGTCAATGAATCATCTGTCATCTTATGTTCCCATGTTTCGCTTTATTTAATTAAATCCTACTTTTCCGCATTAGCCACATTGCACTCCCATTCTCTATTTGCTGTATCTGTAACTGTTACTTGTGGGCAATTCTAGGAAGATTTGTCTTTGGGTCCCCATGCCCAGGTGAGGGCATTATAAAAGTAGCATTCATTAGATGCTTGTTAATCTAGGAATGATTAATTTTGTCAGTCTTTTCTGCATAATACCCTACCCCCGCCCCATGGGGACTAGCAACAGTATGACAAGCCTGTGCTGAATGTGTTGGGCTGCTCTTGTTTGACCTGACCTGGATGCTGCCTGGTTCCCTCACATGTCCATGGTCAGCTCATGGCTCAGCTGAAGACTAGCTGATCTAAGATCACCTTAACTGACTCTTGGCAGGCTGGCTGTTGGCTGAAGCAATGGGACAGTCAAACCATCTGTCTCTCGTCATGCATCAGGCTAGCCCAGGCAGCAGTCACATCGTCAAACTAGCTTCATGGGGTGATGGAATAGAAATAGCAGTGCAGGCATGTTGCAAATGAGTGGATACAGCAATGAAATGCAGGCCCGAGAATCTGCAGACTGATGCTGTCCTTCGGGGGCATCCCAAAAAAGGCCATGGGATCTATGCTTGCTTTGGGCAGGACCACTGTAAACTAGGCCCATGCCTTCTCTCCCTTAGAATGCCCCGTGAGGCCTTAGGTGCAGGCTGGAAAGGAATATGTGCATTTGATTCACTTGATGTATTTGTCCCTCCTGGACCTGATCAGGCTTGAGCACACCTCTAAGGGTGGGTGATGCTGTGCTCCTATGACATGTCTAACTTCATGCTTGGCCAATCAGATGACACCCAGTTCATAATGGGCAGCTCAGGTCACATGGTAACAGGGTGGCCCATGGTGAAGCATTCAGTTTCTACTAATGCCCACTAGAAGGCCAAGAACTCTTTCTCAGAAGGAAAGTAGGTGCCTGTAGATGGTGGCAGGGCCTTGCTCTAAATTCTCAAGGGCTTACACTGCAGTTCACCTATGCCAGAGGCTTCAGACAGCCTCCTCGTCTGCACCAACATCTCAAGGACCACTGGATCCTATGGTCCAAGTGACAGCAGCTTAAAAGCATCTCGAACCTGCAGCAAAGACTTGTCTTCATCTGGGCCCACTGAAAACTAGCAATTTTTCCAGTTATTCAGTAAAGATGCTTGGGTAGAACAGCACAGGTTTGAATATGTTCCCAAAGCCAGGTGTTGCCAAGTTCATAGTGTTAAGAGGTACAGACTTTTAGATGTGATTTGGCTACAAGAGCTTATTTCTGGTAGATGAGAAGAAAACCTTTATAAAACAGGCTGTCTTCCACCACATGAGGGCAAAACAGTCCCCTACTCTAGAGAACATCACCCCCACCAGACAGTTGAACCTACTGCTATTGCTTTGATCTGTGAGAAAAGTTTATTTTAAATCATCCAGATGGGCTTCTGTATTAGCGCACAATGGAGTAAGAAGAGGAAGAGACAAGCATTCCTTCTCTCGGAAATTGTCATGATTTCTTGAGAGAAATGAAGTCAGGCTACAAGAAATACAATTCTGGAAGGCCTTTGTGTTTTAATTCTTTTAGGCTCAAGGAACCCTGGAAAGTTTTCAGATGCTGTAATTTTTTCCATGGCAGTTTGCTGGGATGCAGGAACCATGACAATGTCTTCCCACAAGGATGCTTAGCTGGGATAAGAATGCAAGGCACAGAGGAAAGATGCCAGAGTGGAGAGTCGGGGAAAAGTTAGGGCTTGGTTTTTGAATGGTGGGAGAGAGCTACATAAGTGAGGAGGTTGTGTGGGGAAATATTGTCATAGTTTATGAAATAAAATCTTTTGGTGTTCTCCGGGACATATAGCTGGATTTCTTGTTTTGGCTCTGGAACGACACTTTCTGTGAAATAACTCCAAATAGAGACTGAGCCACACAGAACAATTATATTCCATTTCAGGTTAATATCAGGGACCAATGGTGGAACAGAGGAGCAGTAGGCAAAGAGGAGTTTTTGGAGAAATGTGACAAGCATGAACGAGAGAGGACCTTTCTTGGTTGGAAGTTGGAAGAAATTTGCTGGGGTTGGAATTGGGGAGGTGAGGATATGGAAGATGGTAGACTGTGAGGCAGAATGAGAGAGTGTTTCAAGTATATGGTACAGAAGTTGTACACATACAATTTATCTCCCAATCTGACATTTTTTTCCCAAGAAACATGCCACTTTGTTCATTTTTTTTCTGTCACACAACTTTGCTTTGAATATGATACTACAAATCAGCCACTAGGCTATTTCTCTCTATTGCAGTATGAAGAAATCACTTTATAATTTTCTTTAAAGCTATGTTGCTCTAAAATGTGTTTCAGGACTTACTATATTATGTCGATATTGTTCTAGTCACAGATCTTTCATTGAGAACGGCTTATGATAGAAAGCAAGAGTGCCCATCATCAAGCAGTAGAAGCAGGACCAGGACACAGAAGAGGGCACATGACTTTGTGCCATCTGTATGAAATTCTGGAACAGAGAGAGAACCTCTGGGTACACAGTTGCTGGGCACAGGAGTGAGTGGATATGGATTGACTGTGAAGCCTCCCGTCTAGTTTTGCTGGCTTTCTGGCAGGCTTTGAAGCTCCTTGGCATGTCATAGGTCAGCCTGACCTTGGCCTTCATCTTCACACGGACTTCTCCTTTAGTGCATGTCTGGGTCCACTCTTCCTTTTAAGGAACGGGTATTGGCAGATCTTATCAAATGCCTCCCCCCCTCTTTATGCATTTGTCTCTGATGACCTTACATTTCCGAGGCAAATCTCATGCTATCATTTTGTATTACTATTGCTGTATATTGATTTATTTGATTTAGTAATAATTTGTGGAGAACTTTTTCAATGTTTATCAAAAATACTGTTCTATATTTTCTTAAGTTTTTGACAAGTTTGGAATTAGGGTTATGTTGGCATCATATGAAAAATTGGGACATGATTCTTCCTTCATCAGTTTTGAACAGTTTATTTGGTTTAGTATTATTTATTTCTAACGTGCTTGCTAGAATTTATCAGAGAGTCCACTTGTGTATAGCATTTTCTTTATACAAAGGTTTTAAACTTTTAATTGGGGAGTCAGTTTTTTTCCCCATAGATACGTAGAAGGATGAATCAGGTTTTATATTTCAATCTGTGTCATCCAAGGTATCAAATTTATAGATTTTAGAGTAGTAGTGATTATATATTTTCACAGTATTCCCTAATTCTTTTTAATATATCTACAGAATCCTTAATGGCATGTTTTATGGTACTTAAAATGAGTGGAAAAGAAATAATTATAGTAACCTTTTTCTTTTACAAAATACATGCAATCATATGAATTAGGTAAGTTAAATATTAACTGTGAAAAGTAAAATTAAAAAAAATTCTACATTGAACGATACATCAAAGATAAAGCAGGAAGTAAGGCTTCTCACTTAAGTAGAATTGAAACAATTTGTTCCTAGCATACCTGCCTTAGGAGAAATCCCTATGGGAGAAAGAAGCTATGTGGTGTATCACTGCCATGGGAGGAAATCAGGACTGGTAAAAGTGACTACAGAGACAAATATTTTAAAAAATGTATTTCTCTTTTTTCCTCATAAAAACAGACATGAAGCAATGATGATAATTTTATATGGATGCGAATGCCATGTATATTTGCAATTTGTGTGAAAATAAGAGCATTTTGGAAGAGAAGAAAATGGAGCTATTTATGAAGACTGCTTTTGTACTTTAATATTCAATTGATATTAAAATTCAAATGTAACTTCTCATGGATCTAGTGCCAGAAGTCTGAAATTGAGATATCAGGAGAGTTTCTCCCTCCCTCTCTATTCTAAGGAAAGACTTCTCTTGCCTCTGCCCAGCTTTGGACATGGCCGACAGTCATCAGCAACTCTGAGCTTGAAGCTGCGTTGTTTCTCTCTCCCTCTGTAATCATCTAGCCTTCTTCCCTGTGTCAATTTTGTTTTTTGGTTCTCTCTCCTGGTTAAGACCCTGTCATTGAATTCAGGAGCCACCTTAATCCACTGTAACCTCATTTTAGTTATCTGAAAAGTTGTTTCCAAATAAGTTCAAACTGTGAAGTTTTAGGTAGATATGAATTTGGGGGAACCCAATTTAACCCAATTCAGATGTTAACTGTCATCCCCAGAGTGACCACAAGAAATAAAAGAGATACAAATGGACTAAGAAATGGTACCCTGAGAAGTATTTAACATAAATGTTGTGATGGGGAACTAGGGGACATAAAGGACACACAGACATTTAGTAAATGCAAGTCAAGTGGCAGGCAGAGGCAAATTCAACATTTCAATTAAAAGGAAGAAACAGGCCAGGTATAGAGGCGCATGCCTTTAGTCCCAGAGGTAGGGGGATCGCTGTAAGTTCAAGGCCAGCCTGGGCTAGAGCAAGACCCTTTCTGGAGAAAAAAAAAAAAAAGGGAGAAAATGACAAAAGCAACATGGTCAATGATATACCATCCACAGGGAGATACCATTAGACTGAGCGGTAGAGGATTCATTTCATTTGTATATCACAAAAAAGACCACTCAAAATTTCTTCATTTGTCATTGCTTTCTTCAGCATTAATAGTTTATTCATATGCAAAATTAAAATAAAAGTGATTTTGACATCATAACTTTTAAGCACCTTGAATAATAATTCTGCAACACTACTAACATCAGTGATAGTCATATTTAACATTATCCTCATACTGGTTTTAACATCT
This sequence comes from Zapus hudsonius, assembly GCA_004024765.1. Classification (NCBI taxonomy): domain Eukaryota; kingdom Metazoa; phylum Chordata; class Mammalia; order Rodentia; family Dipodidae; genus Zapus; species Zapus hudsonius. Next base: position 15,323 of record PVHP010004092.1, on the reverse strand, counting down.
TTTTTTCTCTCTACCAAACCTTTCCAGAAAGTCAATACATGGTTTGAAATGGTGATTTGCTTTTAAGCTTTGGACTTTTGAAGTTAATAGCCAGTTGACTATAAGACATCAGAACTGAGCACTTGAGGACAGTGTAGTGTGGGTTAATGAAATACCTTCTCCAATATCCCCAACTGTCCTGCTACATTCTTGTAATCAGAAGTAACAGTGACTTTCTTGTTTCTGGGACAGAATACCTAACCAGAAACAGATTGTGTGAGAAAAGGGCTTATTGTGGCTTAAATTTTGAGAAAAAGTTTCATCGTGGTGGGGAAAGTACAGTAGGAGGAGCAGGTTGGTTCATATTACCACATATCAGCAGGGGGGACCAACAGAGTGAATTCTGAACACCCAGTTGGGCCAAAGTAATCTCTAAAGGTTCACCCCAATGACACACCCATTCCAGCAAGGCTGCACCTCCCAAAGGCTCTACAGTTAGAGACGAGGTATGTGGTGTAATTATAGACACATGAGACTATGGGGCCGTTTTACATTCAAACCACCACACTCTTCACCATTATTTTTGGCTGTGCTTTCTCCTCTAACCAGAACTTTCTTAGCATTTTAGTTTATGCCTAAGGGTAGAATAGCACAAACCCTAACTGTTCATGGTATCAAGGTTATGCAGGAGTGTTTCCATTGAGTGCTGTAGGGGTGGTGAATATTTCCTAGACAAAACATTAGAGAGGAAAAAGACCTGCTCAGTCAACATGTAGAATCTTCTACTCTCAGCAGGGAAATATACCACGACTGTCCCAGAAACCAGAGGTCCACCTGAAACAGTCCCTCACTTCCCACCCGTGTTTCTTCCCACTTTATGCGTGCTTACTTGTCTTTACGCCCCTCTGTGTGTTCTTCTACAAATAGTTATTCCTCCTTGATTAGAGATGTGACCCCTTTTGTCAGCGTTCTGTGTCCTGTCATTCTCTTCTACCCTTGGGAGAAATTTGCTCCATCAAATAGCATTTCTTGCTCTGTTCACTCAAACTCTACCTCTTCACGAACTTTCCCAGTTATGTAAATATAATTATCTTCTCCATCTCCCATGCATGGAATGTCACTGCCCTCCTGGCCTCCCACCATCCCCTCATCTCTCTAGGCTCCTCATGTCACCTTGTATCACATTCCTCAGCCATCTTGAACAGTCTGATTTCCCTTGCAAGACACCAAAGAAAGAATTCTCAACAAAAGCTCCTCTGTGTGTGTGTGTGTGTGTGTGTGTGTGTGTGTGTGTGTGTGTGTGCATGCGCACGTGCATGTGGAAATCAGAGGTTGATGTTGGTTGTTTTTTGAGATTTTGCTCTCCAGCTTATTTATTAAGACAGAGTCTCTGACTTGAGCTATTTGACTAGCCCAGTTAGCCCACTCACCCCTGGGAGTCACTGTCTCCCTGCCCAAGGGTCAGGATTACAGGGGGACTACCATGCCCATTCAGCATTTATATGAGGGGGGAGATCTGGACTCAAGCTCCCATGCTTGCAAAGCAAGTGCTGTATCTACTGATCAATTTCTGCAGCCCCAGCCCAGCAAAAGATCTTTTAAACAGCCATTTCCACTAGGTTATTATGTTACTTAAACTTTATGACTGATACCCAACCCTCTCTATTCTAACCCCCTTTACCTTAGTTTTTATTTCATTTCATTTTAACTTATTGGCTACTTTGCAACTAAACATTTTTTGATTTTTTGAGGTAGGGTCTCGCTCTAGCCCAGGCTGACCTGGAATTCACAATGTAGTCTCGGTGTGGCCTCAAACTAATAGCGATCCTCTTACCTCTGCCTCCTGAGTGTTGGGACTAAAGGTGTGCGCCACCACACCAAGCAACTTTTAAAAAAAATTTAGTGATATCAAAATCTATGCATAGAATATCAGAAAAATTAAAAAATTTATTGAGCCCAAATGACAATGTATAATCACATCTAGCTCCTATTTAGTTACCATTGTTGTCTTTGCATGGATTTCTTTCTGGTATTGTTTAGGATTCATGATAATTTTTGTTGTTCATCATAACTTTTGAATCTGAAGATTTATATCTCTTAGGACAATTTGCTATAAATCACAGTCAAGAAAAACTAGAAAGAGAACGAAAAAGGTTTAGTCATAAATGACAGAAATAATGCCATTAATGTGCTTATTAACCCAGATTCACTAAAGAAAGCAAAGCTTGTGTGCCAGTGGAAGAGGAGGAAGAAGTTGAGGAAGGTGGGGAGGAATCATTGCAGTGAAGCCCATGAATAGATGAGAGGAGAGGAGATTTTACAGGAATGGAAGGGTTGACCACAGGAGAATTTATCGTTAAATGCAGAAAGAGAGAAATGAGGAATACAGATATGTTGTGTCGGGTAGAGGTGGACATAAGAGCTTGTAGAAGTTCTTTCTCGGTTATTTTGACATATTCATTGAAGTGTCTTTCAGTTGAATCGAGTTACTGTATAGGTTGACATGAAAGCAATTTATGTCAAAATTTGTAGTACACTGGACACGGGAGATGGCTTAGTGGTTAAAGATGCTTGCTTGCAAAGCCTACTGGCTTGGGATTGATTCCCCAGTACCCACATAAAGCCCAGATGCACAAAGTGGTACATGCATCTACAGTTTGCAGGGGGGCAAGAGGCCCTGGCACACTCATACTCAGTCGGTCTCTCTCTTTCTCTCTCTCTTTCTTTGCTCATAAATAAATAAAAATATATTTTTAATTGTAGTACACTTAGTAAAAAAGACGCTTTTATAGAGCAGCTATAAAAAAGCTATTCTAAGCTTTGGGTGATTCTATATTGGAACATTTGGTAAGGCCTGGAAACATTTTGGTTGCCTCAAGTACAGAAGTAGTATGGGTCTCTACTGAGGAGAGGCTCTGGCTGCTATTAAACCAGCCACAAAACACAGAAAAGCTCCCTCAAACAGCATTTATGTGGCCCCAAATGCTGGTTGTACTGCATTTGAGAAACTGCGGTTGAGAAGCAGTGGGCAAGGTTTTCCTCATTGGGAAAGATAGCAAACCTCGTGGGGATGGAAACTCCTCCTCACCTCTGCAGGTGCAGACAGGAATCGTGAACTGTGATCAATGCGTGAATGAGTGGAAACAGCCATGTCTCAGTGAATGGGAGTCACAAATATGTCCCAGTGGCCACTGATTAGACTGATGAGTCCTGACCTAGAGGAGACCTTTGCTTGTTCTTCCACCACTAAGAAATAACAGAGTTTGGATGAGTCTAGAGTGGAAACATGACGAAAATTTCTGCATTCCTGAGGAATATGGGTGTTCTGATGTGTTGCTTGTATGCCCTATTAGGGCTAAGATAATACATTTAGACTCGGACTTAAAATTGTGTCTTTATTATTTCAAACATAAAAATCATACAGTAAAATCTGAGATGAACTCCTTGTTGTCACCACTATTACACGTTTGGGATTGGATGCTGCTCTTGTTAGGCATTTCCACCAACTGTCTCCTCACCTTCATCCCCAGGCCCATCAGTGCTTATAAAGGACGGACACACACACACACACACACACACACACACACACACACACACACACACACACTAAACTGAAAGGTCATTATATACTGCCTACCTCATTGTTCATCGGTTTTCTTCTTATATTATTTTAATATATATTACTTTCTTCTTATTACTATATATTAGAGAAAAATCTATGACATTTTATTAAAAGGGACTCACCATTTCCCTGTAGGATTCATCAATTCAAGTCCTGATGCTCTCAGCTTAACTCAGTTTTTAATCACTCCAAATCAAATCCTCACTGATGAAGAACTGAAGTGATATTCCCTCTGCAGAATTATATAATCAAATTTATTACTTTGCAATTTTCAGAATTCATGAAAAAGGCTATATAACCTTTCTTAAATTTTTGTATATTTATTAAAAAGCCTATCATTCTTTATTTTGAGACTCTAAATTAGTAATATTGTTCAAAGTTTCCTTCAAGCATTATCTTCAGGTTTAAGAAGTTATCATAGTCATCTCTAAATGGTGTCTAAAAATATTATCTTGACATTTTTCATGTGTTCTCCTGAAAGTATTATTTACATTAATGTGGAATGCTTTTCTAGCAAATTATTACATTTGCTGTTTTTAAGGAAGAAATAGAGTAAGGATCAGATATTTCAGAAGAATTTGCTAAGAGCTAAAAATTAGACCAATAAAAGAAGGGAAGTCTCAGGATGGGAAGATTAGAACAAAATGCTGATTAATTTATGGACTTAGAAGAAAATGAAAACGGAAAAGCATTTTATGCATTTCAAACAATGAGAACAACAAAAAGAACCATTTAAAAATCTACTTTCAAACCATCTAGAAACAGTTATGCTTTAAGCAACATTACCCCAATGATTTCAAAGGGTCTGTTTCTAAATAACATTAAATCCATGTAAGATGAACTAAAATTTTCCTCACCAAAGTGAATTTTTATCATAGCAAAAGCTATACAGACTTTAAGAGGAAACCTGAAAAAATATCTCTGCGCATTTGAGGATTAAATTCACCCTACCTCCTTATCAACGTTATTCTATTAGTTGAAGCAGATTTCTTCTTAAATTTACACTTTTTAGCTTGTCAAAAATCTGAAATTCATTATTTACTTGGAAATGGTTTTTTTCTTAGATTAAGTTAATCTCTTGTTCATTTAAATATTCAGAACTATTATTCTTAGTTTACTTATTTTATACTTTATACTTATTTTAGAGAAATAGAAGTAGCGAGAAAGAGAGAGAGAGAGAGAGAGAGAGAGAGAGAGAGAGAGAGAGAGAGAGAATAGGTCTGCCGCTACAAATGAACTTCAGACACATTCACTGCTTTGTATCTGGCTTTGCCAGAGTACATATACTTGGGAATGGAGCCCAGGCTGATAGGCCTGGTAATCAAGGGGACTCAACCTCTGAGCCATCTGTCTGTTAGGCCTTTAAAAAATATTTTTTATTTATTATTGAAAACAGTAAGAGAAGAGAAGAGAGAGAGAAACACACACACAAGGAGAGAGAGAGAGAGAGAGAGAGAGAGAGAGAGAGAGAGAGAGAGAGAAAGAGAACATGCCAGAGCCTCTTTCCATTGTAACAAACTCCAGACCCATGCACCACTTGGTGCGTCTGGCTTTATGTGGCTGTTGGGGAATGGAACCTGGTTGTCAGGCTGAGCAATGTTTCCAGTTCTATTGTGTTTATTTATTTGTTTATTTTTTTGCAGTTATCCCCAAATCCCTATTCAACTCATTTTTCTCATTGTGTCTGTAATCTCCAATCTCCATATTGACACTATATTAACTATCTTGATTAATTTAATATCCTGTGAACTGTAGCATCGTTCATAAGTCAGTAAATAAAATTGAAGCCTCAGAATATTTTATTGAAAGTATAAAGTTTGGGGGCTAGAGAGATGGCTTAGCAGTTAAGGTGTTTGCCTGCAAAGTAGAAGTACTCAAGTTCGATTCCCCAGTACCCACATAAAGCCAGCTGCACAAGGTGATGCATGTATCTGGAGTTCATTTGCAATGGCTGGAGGCCCTTGCACATCCATTCTCTCTCTCTCTCTCTCTCTCTCTCTCTCTCTCTCTCTCTCTCTCTGTGTGTGTGTGTGTGTGTCTGTCTTTCTCTCTTACCCACACTATCTCTCAAATAAATAAAAAATTATAAAGTTTTTTTTGGAATCAGTATTGGGTTTAAGTAACAACTCAGCTACTTAGTAATTTTGAAAAGAGAAAGTATTTATGTAACCATTTGAGCTTATTTTAATGAGTAAAAGAAGACCATAATTTTTCATTTCCCTCATTTGTTAAAGAGGTTTTATTAATGTAACCAAAGTGTGAATCTCAGTGATACTTAGAGGTCATTCTCATTAACTAACTGCCTCCATTATTCCCAAGCTACTTCAGAAAATCTAAGTATTTCTGAGGCAACTGGGCTTTTTCCCAAATATTTTCTCTTTTATTCAGATGTCTCACTTATCTAAGCGATGAGATCCATGATAGACTGCTCTTTAAAAACAAATCCTAACCCTGTGAAATCTCTTGGTGCCCAAAATAGTTTTGTTTTTGCATTTTTCTGTTTGTTGAAAAAATGTCACACTTACAATTTTCCAAGTACAGATTGTTGAACAAACCTTACGAAAGAGTTTTCTGAAGTCCATAGACCAGAGGGAAGTCAGTGTTCTACTTTCTTTCCCACAGTTACATAGCAACCTGCTAATACTTTTGAAAAATCCTCTGAATACTAAATTACCATTCGGGCTTGTGTTTATGACTAAGTTAAGGACTGACTGTGCGCTCACTTGGTCCCTCAAAACACAATTGAAATCAGGCAGGATTGCCCCATTGCCATGAGACGGCTGCATTTGCAATTTTCACTTGTATCATTATGTGCTGTTACTTGTGTATAATAAACTCATAATCAAGTCCCTGCAGCTAAGATTCCAAATAAGAGTATGTCACGTGACCAGCCACCCTTTTCAGTAACTAATATGAGCCAGTCCTCCACAAGCATTTGTATTTACTTTGAGGAAATACATCTAAAGTGTGATGCGCACATGACGACAGTATAACTTCTTTGCCTGGGATGGATCGAGTTCGTACCTGCTGTCTACTCGTTAAAGCTAGTACCAATTAACACCCATTTTCATTCTCAAAACTCATATATTTCAGATAATAACATGTGGTCATTCTAAATCTGAGAAATGCAAGCCACTTATGAGAGCAATAGAAATAATCAGCGGCGTTGGATATTGCGTCTGAGGAAAAAAATGATTAAAGGAGGGCTGGAGAGATAGCTCAGTGGTTAAGGTGCTTGGTTCCAGTGCCTAAGCCCCCCCCCCCGTTCGATTCCCCAGTGCCCACATAAGCCAGACCCACAAGGTGGTGACCCTGGTGTGCTCTCTCTCTCTCTCTCTCTCTCTCTGCTTGAAAAATGAATAAATAAAATATTTTTTTAAAAAGTGATTCAAGGAATTTGGCTTATATTCTTCAAGGAGCAAATATGTTGGCAGACACTATAAAAGGAATCACAGCCCTCTGCCTTCTTTCTTCCCATGGGCTGGAATCTGATGCTCACACTGGAAATGCACATTATAGAGATTAGAGATTAGGAGGTCATTGTACTCACTGCATAGCAACCCCAGGAACGATTATTTTCTGGTTTAAAATATTATAAAAGTAACAGACAGGGATGTAGACATATTCTATGTTTAGCAATTCTACTCCAAGAAACATATCCTAGAGTATACTTGTCCAGATGTGCAAGGTGTACCTACCACAACTTATCAGCTTCCCCTTTTTGTACATTTTATTAAAAAACTGATTATTCAAGCAGTGGAACAGGCCATATATCAATAAAGATGACTAAATTATAGACATAGTATACTATATATGAATTTTGAAAACATAAGCTACCAACACACATTTGCAGGATGATTTTAATTCCACAAAACTCAAGAAGTAGGTGAAACTAAACTTCTTAGCATAGGTGCTCTCAGAAACAAATCCTGAATAAAAATCTCAAGTTCAGTTGTTAAGTTGAAGCTTAGGAAACTGTACATATGTAAGCATTTTTGACTTATGAAAAAAATATTTTTGAATATTCATTTTTCAAGAAGAGAGAGAGAGAGAGAGAGAGAGAGAGAGAGAGAGAGAGAGAGAGAGAGGAGAGAGAGAACACCAGGGCCACCACCTTGTGGGTCTGGCCCATGTGGGTCCTGGGGAATTGAACCCAGGGCCTTAGGCACTGGAGGCAGGTGCCTTAACCGCTGAGCCATCTCTCCATCCCTATGAAAAATATATTTTAATCAAGCGATTTATTTGGTAGAGGAAGAAAAATGCCACCACGATGAAATAAACAAGAAAGAAAGTATGTTTTGAAGTTAGATCACAATCTCCTTAGGGAAACTCTAGGGAGCTAGTAAAAACTCAGAACCAGAACAAATTTATATTAGGGGCAAAGAAGTTGAGACATTTCAACATAATTTCTGCCAGTTTTCATTGGAGGGTTGCTCCAGCTTTAGGTACTCAACCCAGCATGCCTATCTACTTTAACATCTCAAGCATGTTGGGTGGGACGAGTTGGGACACATGTACCTTACGATACTGCTCCTGAAACCTCAGGCTGAACTGCTACCCAGACATTTCTTGTTATGGGCCCAACTGTAATTCACAAGTTTGCAAATTATTCAATGAATAATTCAGGTAATACTTTAAGATGTAGTCTATGCTTTCCAAAATCTAAAGAGGTCTGTCTACTACTAATGTTTGTGCCTTTTTCGAGCAAGTTTCTGGAACCTTTGCTCTAATATCCCAGTTCTTGGGCCCATTTCTTGGATCCGTTAGGCTATGCTGTGCTTGAGGTCAGGACACCCCCTTGGGGCTTTAGAAAGAAAGTGGGGGGGCTGGAGAGATGGCTCAGCAGTTAAGGCACTTGCCTCCAGTGCCTAAGGCCTCGGGTTCAATTCCCCAGGACCCACATATGCCAGACCCACAAGGTGGTGTGGCCTTGGTGCTCTCTCTTTCTCTCTCTCTCTCTTTCTCTCTCTCTGTATCTCTGCTTGAAAATGAATAAATAAAATATTTAAGAAAGAAAGAAAGAAAGAAAGAAAGCAAGAAAGAAAGAAAGAAAGAAAAGAAAGAGGTATACTATACCATTCTTTACCATGAATCTGAATGGCTTTGAAAAGGGCCACATTGATGAATTCAATAAAGTCATGATGGAACCATGACACCGCATACCTTTCACCTGCGCAGGAGACACGAATCTCTGGACATTCTATCCAGAATGAGGGCCTGTTTTCTAATTCACCATCTGACATGTGGTAAGAGAAATTGTAAGGACTTTTATACTTTTCTATAATTAAAATTGTACTCCACAAGTCAAGGAGCCAATTTAAGTTTTGTACTAGCTGTTAATCAGTTATTTTGATTAAACTTGAGAACTGGGTATATAGCTTGGATTCTTTCCTAGATTCATGAACGCTAAGAAATAGATTGTGGCTGGGAATCTATTTGTCAACTGACCTCTGAGTGTCTTTTCTTTTTAAACTTTTTATTGATAAGTTCCATAATTATAGGCCACAAACCATTGATTCCCTTCCCCTCCCTCCCTCACCCATATTTCTTCCCCCTCTCAATTAGTCTCTGTTTTGTTTCAGTGTCATCATATTTTCCTCCCATTATGTGTAGGAATTATCAGGCACTGAGAAATCATGAATATCCAGGCCATTTTGCATCTGGAAGTTTGTGTTGTAAGCATTCCTACCCTTCCTTTGGCTGAGTGTCTTTTCTTTAACTGGCTATTTATGATATTTTGGGTTCCCAATAATTGAAATACGGTCCTATATATATGTATATATATATGCACATCTTCAAAGATGTGAGGATTCTTATTGCTTCAGCATAAAGTTACTCATGCATATCCTTTTGCTGGAAGACTTAGAAAATTACTGTGTACTTTCTGTGACACTGAAAAATACTTAGAGGAGCAAGATGTTCTCTTGAATGAACAATTCAAGAACTGGATTGCCACAGGGTATATACCCATCTGAGCTAGTTCCATAGTGGTCTTTTCTACCATGAAGAAGAGCTGTCATATAACACTTCAACCAGCTGGTTTCCCCCCATTAGTGTGAGCCTAATTGTTTTAGTAAAACAGGTCACCTGTGGATCCTCTCAAGGGACATGGTCAGCTGGGGCTTCTCAGGCCCTGTGTTCTGAGCACATTTGAAGCCAAGAATATCCTCATTGGATGCCTAGTGCACCTCTGATGTGCTATGGAACCTGGCTAATATGTACAGGTAGGAACTGTGAGGGGTGTCTGAAACTGACGGGATGGAATACAGGAAGAATATAGTGAGCATCTGGCTTCACATAAGCTGAACATTTGGCATCCTTAGGAGTTCAAATGCTTTCACGATGAGATCTTGTGCCGGATTGTCAGTAATGTACCCTGTAGCCACAGGCAAGGAGGGAGGGTATCTTTCAAGCCTTTTAGAATAATCTTCTGTCTTCTACATCCTGTAGTGGGTTGAATCATGTCCCTAAAAAGATACGTTCAACTCCTAATCGCTTGTGTCTGTGAATGTGGCCTTATTTGGAATTAGAGCTTTTGCAGACGTGATCAAGTTAAGATGGAGCAATAAGATGGATTAGATTGAGCTGCCCAGTCAGCGACTAGCATGTTTATAAGAGAAAGGAGAGAATGATTGGGACATAAATACACAAACGCAGGGAAGAATGCCATGTGCAGAGGGTTGCTGGCACAAATCCCATCCTGACCAGGAAGCAGCAAGAAAGGATTCTCTAGCGCTTTCAGTGGGAGCATGGTTATGCCAACGACTCGACTGATAACTTCTCGCTTCCAGAGCTGCCAGAGAATATATTTCTAGGGTGTTAAACATTCTAGTGTGCATTAAGGAAGTCCTATGAAATTAACCCAATTAGTGTCATCCAAACCGTATCTACGTATGGTATTGTGTACCTTCTCTGTGTTTAGAATTGATACTTGAGGGCCCTGTGACTTATAGTGCTCTAGGAATTCACTTCTTTGTGCTTTTTATTCTGCTTGTTTGTTGAACTTTTCATCTTTATAAATTTCATTAATCAAATTTGAAAAACAAACAAACAAAAACCCTCAACAATTTGCTTATGGTACTAGAGTTTGAGTCAAGAGCTTTACTAATGCCAGACATGTTCTCTACCACTGAACTATATCTTTAACCCTTAAATTTTTTGTGAGATAGGATCTAACTAATTCACCTGGCCTGGCCTTGAACTCACTTTATAGCCTAGACTGACCTTGAATTTACAATCTTTCTGCCTAGCCTCCAGAGTAGTTGAGAGTACAGGTCTGTGTCACCAGGCCCAGCTTCTAATTTTTTTGAACAGGTTTTATTTATACAGTTTCCCTGCCCAATTCTCTCTTATTTTTCCCTTTGAATTTCAATTACAAATAATTTGGACCATACTTTAATTGTGACTTTGACTGTATCCTCTTTGGAATGTCCTTATACATATAGTTCATGGTATATTTTTCTTCTCTTAATTTTTTTTCAATTTTCAAACAATTTTCAACTTAGAAGGGGGAAAAGACCTCAAAGAACTTTGGCATAATTCAAACTAAGAATAACTAAGAGCTTCATTTTTGTCTTAACTGTCTGTCACTTTTAAGCTGAAGGACTTCTTTGACTTTTGTTTATCTTTCTTGGTGCTGCATTTTGAAAGATATAGATTAATTAATTTCATGTTTGTGAATTTCTAGTTAAAAACTGAAATGACCAACTATAATGTAAAATACAGTGAAATTTATACTTTCTTCTTAAGTTTATTTTTCTTTCATTTATCCATATTCATCCATTTATCTGTGACTCCACCTAACCATCCATCTTCCTAGCCACTAATCTATAAACTATCTTTCTATTTGCTTATCTACAGTAGTCTAAGAGTGGTAAGTCAATGCTATGCTTAGGCAAAAGGAAGACTTCCTGTGGACACCTGCTCATATATACTCAGGTCTCCCCATATGTGTCCCTAGACCAAGGAGCCCCTCTGGAGAAAGGGAACTTTCATCTAAAGCTGTCTCCCACTGTTTCTGGTTCCCTGCTGAGGATGAACCAATTATGAGCCACAACCCTGTGCTGTTTCTTTCTGAAAGTGCTTTATATTTCCCTGGGTCACTTCATGGGAACCTGACAATGTGCTTTGCTTTTGGTCAACAAAATATGAGTGGACTGGTCTTGCACTTCAGAGCAAACTCTTTATGAACCAGTTTTCTCTTTACATTTGACAGAACTTTCTACAAATTCCAAAGAGAAGTTTCTCCCAGGGTGGTATAAGTACAAACAAATGGTGAGATGAGCCTGTGATTTGAATGAGATTTAAAGCCCTCATGGTGGTAGGTCTTGGCTGTTAGGGAGACACATTTGTTACTAAAGCATTGCCATATGTTGACTGATACATTCAGTGTCTCTACTTGTCACAAGGCTGGTTGAGGGAAAGAGAACAGGGAAAGAAAACACAGTGGAGAATATTTTCCTGTTGGGAAGATGGGTGGAGGTATTCCTTTCCAGTGAAGGGGCGTGTGCTGCTAGCTCGGCCTTGACTCAGGAGGTTCCAGTCAGTAAAAAGAAATGAAATTATGAAACCTGATGGAAAATGGATGGAACTGGAAATTTTTATATTAAGTGAAGTAAGCAAGATACAAAAAGGCAGACATGTAGTCTTTCACAGCCATGTCCCAGATTAGAGTTTTTATCTATGTGTGTGATTGTATGTGAAAGAGAATGTAGATGCCAGGAAAATAGAAGAGCCCCTGAGACGGGGAGGCAAAGAGGCATTACGGGATAAGGGTAGGGAACGTAGCAGATCTGAAGTGATATCAAAGTCAAAGAGGGAATACTGGGAGTGGGAGGGCAAATGCAGAGAAGGGGAAAGGGCAGGGCAATGGGGAGGAAAGAGAGGGTTAATCCCCAAAGCTAAGTATGTGTGGTAACAAGAATAATAAAAGCAAACCAATCCCCATGGACAGGACTAGGGCTCAAAGGTAGATGGATGCCATTGGGAACAAGGTAACATAATACATTCCTCTTGTCTCGAAATTTACGACGGCATCCCCAGACCTTTATAATACTACTTCTTGGAATATTATAAGGAGGAGAGTGGGGTATAAAATGCTGTTTAAATAGGGAACCATTACCTTTTAATAGTAGTAGAAGATATTCTGAAAACAAACATAAATGTTGGGCACTGCCTGTTGGCGCTGCTACTGAGGGCATGGAGAACAAAGGGTTAAGGATGTATGAGTGAGGTGAAACCCTGATAATTCGGTAGGTGTTTCCCGGCTCCATCAACCCTGACTCCCAACCCCCATGGGCTAGCCACAGGAACCAGCAGTTCCATCTCAGCATGACTGGCATTGGGTATCAGAAAAACTTCCTTGTACCCATCCCCATGGACCGTGGCTAGCATCACGTATTTCCAGCCACTCAGGCCCCCAAATCAGGTATTCTCAGGTTGTCCATACTCACCTATCCCAGTGCAGGCTGCTAACTCACCACCCCGATCAATCCTCCTTTCTCTTCCCTATTCCCCACCCCCTTACCCCCTTTTTCCTATAAATGTAAGTTCCCCCAATTGAATAAAGAACCACGTGGATATACTCTACACATCTGCTTGCATCTGTGTCTCGCCAGACCCCCCCTGCGTCAGCCGCCCAGCTCTGTGGACCCCAGCCCTGAGACAGCGGACAGCTCGCTCAGCTCCCACTGCTTCTCTGTTTTCCCTCTGCAGTGGCCATAGGCGCCCCCGGAAGCGAAAACAACACATAAAAAAGCTCTATCAAGGCTATTTTTTTTTTCACAGAACCAAAATATCACTTTTTTTAAAAAAAAAAAATAGTGTCTCACAGATCCTAGTGTCCTAGGATGGCTTCAAACTCATTGTATAGCTGAGTATGACCTTGAACTACTGACTTTCCTGCTCCTACCTCTAAAGTGCTGGATTACAGCTGTGCACCACCATTCCTGATTTATGCAGTGCTAGGAATCAAACCCAGGGCTTCATGCATGCAAGGCAAGCACCCTAGTAACTGAGCTGGATCCCCAGCTGACTTGTTTCCTTGAAGCAAATTTCTCTTCTCAGTAATGGACTGTGTGGATTGCAGTGGATGCTTTCTGAACACTTGATATTACCACACAGTCCTTCAAGTGGAGGAGTTACTGAAGAAAATCGTACTGCTAAGGAACTATTTCTCTGATCATGCTTTAAGTTTCAGTAACCTCAATTTGCAGGCCAAAACCAATAAATAATAAACTTTAATAAGTGTATTTCTTAATATATCATTCTAAGAAGTCGGGACATAGAGTTCTGCCTAAAATCTGTAATTCTAAGCATAACAGCTCTTTGAATGTTCTAGCCTAGGTTAATGCAATACAACTTAACTATATAAAGTCGACTAAATATTGAGTTCATTATTGTGTTGAAGTAAATTGCATTTTCATTTGCCATATAAAAGAATGTCTGAGCTGAATCAGAATCAATCACACCCACTCCACCAGAGACACGCAAAGTTAATTAAACTGCTGACTTTTTTTTTTCAGGTAAATTTAGTGGCTCTCCAGTGACTGTGTCAGAGCTGAACATTTATTGAAAATTAAAGATTCTGAAAAATCCATCTTTTCCTCAGAGTAAGAATACATCACACTTTCTAAAAAGGAATGTTACTTCAATGCAAAGATATTTATGTAAAAAAAGCAATTTAACACATTAAAGTTTGAAAACTTAATTGGATTATTAATTGTGTAATGGCCTTTCCACGACTGATAATGTTTGCTTGGTAAGCTTGTGGGTGCGTGAACTCACATACTCAGTACCAAAGGTAATTAACCAGTAAGACCACGCTTCACACTGTGCTGATTTCTGCTGTGTGAAGAAGCATAATGGAGATCATGTCTTCATTACACTGAGGTGCAGGAAGCACTTCATCTCATCCTAAGTTTTACATTCTCCCTTTTCACATGAAACACCCAGTAGTTTCAACATTTTTCTATTTTCTTTTGTATAGAACTACCATGTTTGTCTTCTTATCTATTAACTTTATTGAAAATTGCAGATTGTGAAATATACAATCTCAAGTGCATGATTGGTTTAAAATCTAACTGGGAGAGGCAAAATATGATTACCATATACTTCTTTCAGCACGATTCCTGGCATCTTTGATTTGTGACTCTAAAAGTTCGTGCTTTGAGATTTTTCTGGATGTCTGCTTTTGTTGACGCAGGTCCCCAACTCAGAAGCCAGATTCCTTCTAGGCGCTCAGCAGCTTTCTTTTGTTTTCTGGATGCTCCACGTCCTGGTTGCCAGTCCTGTCAGGTCCTTTGCCTGTTGGTCCTCCTCTGATCTCTAAGGCACCTATCACACTAGGGGTCAGGCTAGTCATTTCTCCATGACGATTTAGTGTTGTTTAAATAAAAAAAAAAAAACAAGTATTTGTATAGTCATTCATCTTTTTCATGTGTTTTCAAAATTTTATTTATTTTTATTTTTTTATTTGATGAAGAACTTTATTGTATGGGTAAATCATGTGCTGGCCCTATTCCTCTAGTGTTCTTTTAAAGCCCTTCTTCCCCGTCCTCATTCTACTGAGGGCCCTCCTAAGTGGGGTTACTGGAATTCACTTATTATGTGTTCTTTAAAAAAGTGTTTTTTTTTATTTGCAAGCAGAGATACACACACACACACTCGAGAGAGAGAGAGAGAGAGAGAGAGAGAGAGAGAGAGAGAGAGAGAGAGAGAGAGA
>PVHP010004091.1:46284-74563 GCA_004024765.1 Zapus hudsonius | reverse complement strand
GCAAACTTAAAGCTCTGATTCTACTTTGAGTTACAATCATTAGGGTTTCTGAGCCCAGCACATTATTCACAGGTTTCCAGATACTACAGTTTGAGTTTCATCATTCCAACTGGAGAGAGACCATCTAGCATTCGAGACATGTCCACAGGCACACATTTAAAATTCTTTGAGAGAACACAGTGTCCCCAGAAGACCACTACTATCTTCTGATGATGAAGAAGATAATACCAAGTGTCTGAAGTATGTGCCTTAGCTAAGGTCTCCATGAAACCAACTAAATTGAAAAGATCAAAGAGCCACATGAGGATCTACCCATTTGCACTGAGTAAACCCGAGCCTCTGCAATATCCACTGTATTAGCTGTATACTATAAGAAGGGTGAGAAAATGCAAAATGCATAGATCCTCCCTGTTCAGTTAATAAATAGCAAATTTGACGTCTCAAATCTCCAGATTTGTATAAAGGACAGGTATACTTATATTGCATAAAGAGATCACAAAAACAATTTTGAACAAACACTTGGGTTAGTCATGTTGCTAAATATTATTATGGCAATATCAATATTTGCATAAATTAATAAAAGTCCATTCTTTATCACAGGATATAGTTCACCAAATTGATTCCATAATAATCAGAGAATTAAGTTATAGACTAGGAAGAAAAATAATCAACTTTACAGTGTGCAAATATTTTCTCAAGGCTATCAAAACATACTGAACACCCGATCAAAAGCCTCTGGTGGAAAGGTAATAAGCCACATGGGACAAATTACTACGGTTGCCTGAATATATAGATATATTATACTTTTGTTTCTCACTATATGTTAGTGCTATGCTCACTTATGGCTAAAGAACTTCTCTTTTCAGGTGATGGTGACTGCTGGGGAAACTCAATCTATCAAATAACAGAGAAGTGTTGAGTGTTCAGTATTTAATGAGCCACCTCTATCACACCCTACCATGGCTCAGAGATGGTAGTGGAAGAGGTGGCCTGACGAAAATAGGGTCAAAGGATGGGGAAAAGTGCCTTGGAGCAGTGTTTTCCAGACACAGGGTGGTTGCTGTGTTCATGACCTCACAGGGGCTGTTGTTGCTGCATGTGACCTGTATTGGATTCATCAACAGATTACTTTGGATGACAAAAGAGGGGGAAAAATAGGATATCAATATGCAGGAGGGAATAGTGGGAGAGAATCAGGATTTAGTGAAGGGGATACGGGAGGAGAAATGAAAGAGATTGGTGGGAGGGTATTATATAAATTTTAATAAAGTTTTTTTTTTACTTTAGAAAGACTTTCAGAAGAAGATCCTTACCTTATGAGACTCTGCACTTTTAATGTTCTCTTTCATATGCATTTGTATTCACCTGGATGGATAATTAGAAGTTCACAGTCTGCACAGGTTCTAAGACATACTTTCAGCCATGAACCTGTGGATAGAAAGAGCTGTTTTGTAGGCTGGAGAGAAGGCTCAGCAGTTAAGGAGCATGCCTGCAAAGCTCAACAACTGGCTTGGATTCCCCAGCATCCATGTAAAGCCAAATGCACAAAGTAGTACAGCATCTGGAGTGGCAGGAGGCGCTGACATGCCCATTCTTTCTATCTTCGATCTCTCCTTACAAATAAATAAATAAGTAATCTATAAAACATAAAAAGCTGATTTATTCATCAATATGATTCCTGGAAATCTTACAGTAGGTTTTTTACCTATTGTTAATCCTTTTAAATATTTGTCATTGAAAGTTTGGGATATTTAAGAGATTTTGATATATTATACTTTTCTGAATGATTTGTTCATATTAGGCAATGTGGAGAACATGACCTCTGATAGAGATGGAATTTTAGGGAAATACACTAAATTTCCAGTGTAAAAGAATTAAAGGAGAGCTGGGGAGGTGTTTCAGTAGTTTACAGCTCTTTAGTGTGCAAATGCGAGGACTTGAGTTTGGACCTCAGTACCATATAAAAGTCATACGTGGGCCTTATTCCTGTAACTTCAGCATCGAGTAAGCAATAAAGGCAGGAGGATCCATTGCTGGGGCTCCTTGTTCAACCAAACTAACAAACAGCAGCTCCAGGTTCAGAGAGAAATTCTGTCTCAGGGAAATAGGTGCAAAAGAGGTGGTCATCCAATGCCTTCTCCTCCTCTGCATGTATGAACATGGGCTGTGCAGATTTACACACACACACATACACACACACCACATACTAAACACACACACAAAAATAGATTAAAGAAACATGATCTACCTGAGGCAAAAGGTAAGACCCTATTGCTGAAGATACCACAGACACTTAGTATTATCTCACACTACTAAGAGACCCTGCTTAATCCAGAATGATAACCAGCACCCAGATGGTAGCATGTGTAGTGCTAGAAAGTGTTACATGAGCTGCCAGGGGAAACTGACCAAAGATATTCTGAGAAAGCAGAGGTCATCCATATACAACACTGAATAATGCTATGAGAAGGATGAAGACACTGCTGGATGGAAGAGACCAGTAAACCAAGAAGTGCTCATGTGTGCAATAGTGGCACTAAACCCAGGTGGGTAATCAACAGCTTGCTAATTGGCTAAGAGATCTGCTCTGTGGCAGGCAACACTTAACTGGAACTGGGATCCATGGTAAACCCTTATGAAGACCAAGAAGCTAGGCTCCAAGGAGAAACCCCCACTAACCAGAAATCTACAAATAATCTCACCAAATCAACGATGTTTGTGTCACTTAACCTATACTGATCTCATTCTCTGAAGGAGATTCTGTTTATATGTTTCAGAAGGCAGCTAGAACCATCAACAACCCAATCCCAGCAACAGGACCTGAGATTCTGCCTGTCACCCAGGCAGGAGATGAACCACCCCTAACTTGTGATATAGAGCCCATACTAGTCCTTTGAGGAAGTGGTGATATGAACAAGAGACCTACCTCCAAAGCAATGTGCAACGATAATGGAGACAGACACTGAGGATACCCAATACAATCAAAAACAGAAATCCAGAGACTCTTAAAACCACAACAGTAAAGCAGACTTAAACTTCACTTACCATGACTCAGGGACCTGAGCAGAAGAGGGGGTGGAAAGATTGTAAGAGCCATGTTTGATGAGAATATCCAGAGTCATTTCCCCCTCTGCAACAACACATAAAGAAGGAAAAAAATACAAGCAACAAAAACTGGCTACCTCTCATATAATCCATAACCCCCCATCCCATAGTTTGGTCCAGCAGGCCCACTGAGGAGGGCCCCCAAAACATTGAGGACAGGGAGGAGTGAAATGGGGGTACCATCTTAAGATTTGTTCATACAATGTATCTGTCTTAGTCAGCCACACACCGTTGTGATGAATCTCCAAACCAGGCACAATTTTAGGGAGGAAAGTATTTATTGAGAAAACAGATCCAAGGGAAGTTCCAAAAATAAAGGAAAGGGCTGGCCCCCTTTCACAGATCCAAGCAGAGAGACAGAGGCCCAGCACCTCCAAAAGCCAGCAAGCAACTGTAACACGGTGTAACTCACAAACAGCAGGACTGCCAGACTTGAGTTCAGGCTGCTGTCTTTGCATATGTATCCCTAGAATTTTGCATCCAATTTAGAAATATCTCAAGGCCAGACCCCAGGAGGCCAGGCCAAAGTGACACCTCCTCCAGCCAGAAGACTGGAGACCAATTCACATTTATAATAAATCTCTGATTCTATTTGTGGACATCTATTCAAACTACCACAGTATCTAATTATTCACAATAAATATGGGGGGAAAACATAATTTTACCAAAATTAATTCTTGGGGCTGGGAAAAATGCCTGCCTTGAAAGTGTGAGTGCCCGAGTGTGAACCCCCAGAACCACTGTAAAGCTGGATACTGTAGCACTAGGGTCTGTGAAAAGGAAGGTGAGGAACAATCCCTGAAGCTGTCCTCTGATGTGCACACACATTCTGTGGCACAAAGGTGACCACTATCATGCCTGAACACGTACATACACATCACACACACACACACACACACACACACACACACACACACACACACACACACACACAAAACTGATTCTTGAGGTTAGCTTAACAAACACCTTTAAAAACTGCTCTGATGATACATTAATTATTTAGAAACCATAGAATTTTTTTATTATCCATAATTAGATATATTGAATGAGCAAATAATGTGTTGATGTCCCTATTTCCCCAATTTCCCTCTTCCCTGTCCCCAATCAGTGGAATATCCTCCTCCATGGGCCGTCTGGATCAGTCCATGTGGTAGGGGGTTATGGATAGCCTAGGAGTCAACCGGTTCCACCCCCCTTTGTATGTTGTTACTGAAGGGGGCCATATCTCTGGACATTCTCCTCCACCATGGCTCTTACAATCTTCCCCCCCCCCTCTTCTGCTCAGTTCCCTGAGTCATGGTGGGTGAGTATTAAGGCTGCTTTATTGTTGAGGTCTTAGGGGTCTCTGAACTTCTGCTTTAGGTTGTGTTGTAATCACTGGTGTCTGTCTCGCTGGTTCATCATGGGTTGGTTGATTGGCTGTGGTTATAGGTCTCTTGCTTATCCCACCACTCTCTGCGGAGTTCCATGTGGATCCCCCATGGTATGTCTGGGGTGGCTCATCTTGTGCCAGGATGTCAGCTAATGGCCTGCGATTCATTGGTAGGGTTGGAAAGGCCACAGCTCTCTCACTGCCTTCTGAAAAATACAAACAGAATCTCCATTGTAGAGTGAGATCAGTATAGGTTAACTGAGATACACATTTCTGAATTGGCTAGATTCTATTGTTAGTGGCCTCTTTGTAAATCACTCGTATAGTGCATTTCTCTTTGGGGGCCCAAGATTTTGAGAAAGTATAGATTTTTTAAAGTTTAGAAATTGAGGAAAGTGTGCATTTCAACACTAGATAAAATTGGATAATTATTAGCAAATTAAAGAATAAACTGTACAGGAACCAGCATCCTAGTTTTTAAAAATTTTAGTAACTATAAGAAAAATAAAAGTCCTTTGTCTCATACTGCTTTGATATTTTTCAGGTTTTCTAGTTTCTGTCTGCAAACAGGAATCTCATCAGTGTGTCTACCAGAAATATTAGGAAACTAGATGTTATATCAAAGACAAGCACATTGCATCCCTAAATGTTATGAAAGATAAATTTTTAATAATAAAAGAAACCTCAAACCTTACAACATATCTTTTCTTCTTAATTTTTAAAAAAACTTAAGTTACCATGACAACAAACAAACCTGAGCTACCAACAGCTCTCTACTTCAATTAAGTATTTTCCCACAAGAAAACGAAAGATTTGTTCTCCTTCAAGAACTTATAATGTTCTGGGCAAAAAATCCACTGTAAAATCAGTTAAAATAAAAATCTCCAATTAAAACAATGCATCTTTTTGAAATAACATCTGCCAGAAATTTTGGTGTCCTACTGAGTCTTGAAATTATTAGTTCCTTTTCTTAATCCCCAGGCATCTTGAATCTCAATACTTTTAAATAATTTCTCTGACAATGCCCAAAAGAAATAAGGGTAAAATGACAACAATTAGCTAAGAATTTGCATTTTAAATGATGCAAAAACCCAATATTATTTTGGGATTCAGCCAAAATAACATAGGATAGGGAAAAGACATTCTTTCCTTATTAATTAGGTGATAAAATTTAATGATATTTTAGGAACCAAATAATTATTTTTAATAACATTAATGCAACTGCAGTTAAAGAATTCTTCCATAAACATTGCTTTACTTTTAAGGCCATTTATTCTTTCCTACAATATGTTAAAATTAAAATATAGCTTAAGTGTAATATATTTTAGCCCATTCATGTTCTTCACAACAAAAGAGAATACTAAGGTCAGTCACATAATAACACTGAAAAAGAATTTTGGACAAAGTAATATGTTTTTGTGTGAATCTCATTTATCTAGTTAAGTAAACTAGAATTTACATTAACTTAGCTGAATAAATTTGGTCTATGGCTCAGGGTTTATATAATCATATCTTTGTATGATATTTCTTGAAGTTATAGGAGCATCAGCAATAATGACTAACAATAAGTAAAATTAGTGCTCGCTTCGGCAGCACATATACTAAAATTGGAATGATACAGAGAAGATTAGTATGGCCCCTGTGTAAGGATCACAGTGTAAGCGTTCCATATTTTTAAGTACAAAAAAAGAAAATAACAAAAATTAAAAATTAAGAAAAGAAAAACTAAGTTGAGCCGAATTTTCTTTTTCAATATCCAATTAGCATCATTTAGATATAATTTTTGTCAATTTAATAGCTATCTTATTAAATAAGACTTATTAAAGAAGCCTTTAAGATATGGATGTAAAGAATTAATATTGGCAATTCTAATTTGGTGAATTTTATTTACTCATATATAGCTTTGTGGTTATACATGCACATATATACATAGATGATACAAATATATATACATATATATGTGTATATATGGAGAGACAGAGAGATAGCCACGTTTTGCATCTGACATAAAAGTAGTAAAGGCAGTAATTATTGCATGAAAATGTGATTTAAACCCTGCTTGACAAGCAGAAACCCACTGTAGAAGAAGCACTGAAGTTAACCTTTAGATGCTGAGATCACACTGTTGTTCCAAGTCTCTTTCACAATGAATTCATGTTACTTGACTGTAGTCATTTGATTACATTCATTGATATGCAGTGTGCCATCCCTTTCTGAAGAATTTGATGCATCTTTAATTTTTACTAAAGCTAAAAGTCAGTATAATGATTCCCATTTATGGCCTCGAGAGGCTGAGTCTCAGAGGAATTGTTTAGGAATGATCAGAAAGTAGGATTCTGACTAGTGGTTCTAACCCAGGCCTGAGGAAGCCTGACATCTTCAAGGCCTGATAGAACCTGTAAGTCCTCTCTTGTACACATTTGAGTTGCATGTCAGCCAGTCCTAAAATGACCAGAGAGCGCTACTAGATTTACTAGGTTTAAGATGTCCTGAGACATAAGTAAGTGTTGTGATCAGAGGCAGCGCTGAGATAATGACAAAGAGGTGATATGCTGTTAGCAGTTCCTCCCTTTTAGGTTGTCATAGTTAGCAAATGAAAATGCAGACACTTCCCTGAATTTGAATTTCAAATTAAATTTGAATTTCAAACATTGCCTGGAACAAATATACACAAATAATTGGTTATCTGAAATTCAAATTTAAGTGAGTGTCATGTATGTTATCTCAGCGACATACTCCCATCCTCCACACGGCTATAAAGAATTCAACTACAGCTCAAAATGAAAAAAAGGGGCTTGAAAAACTTTACCATCATTTATCTATTTATCTATTTATTTGTTTATTTATTGCTAGAGGGTCTCACTAGCCCAAATTGGCCTCAAACTCATGTCTGCAATATGTCTGTTGCAGCCTCCCCTCTGCTGGGATCACAGTTAAGACCCACCATGCCTGGTATAATTTTTGAAAACCATGATATGAGAAATTGTTGCTGAATGTGTTTAGACCTATGATGACAAATAAAGTTTAAAGAACAAAGGTCATCAGTAAACATAGACATGAACTTACTTTACATTTAGTTTTTTTAAATGTAAAAGTATATCAATAGTTTGTTACATATTTAACTTGATGATAATATTCATTGTATAATTGTTTTCCACTCATCTTGGATTTGATATTTGATGGGAAGAGGGTGCCATTCTACTAATATTGGTAGATGTTAGGCTCAGAGCCCCTTCCCTTTCCCAACTGGTCAAAATTGAGGGTTTTCTTCAAAGAGCCTACTTGCTCAAAAGGGGTCTAGGGCCTATCTCCTTCCCTGAGCACTGGCCTGCACCCCACAAGCCCTACTCCAGCTGACCAGTCCACCATGCCCCAAGATAACAGACATCAAAGGCCTCGCCCCATTCTTCCACTGTCTCTACTTCTGACCTCTTTTCTGACACAAGGTGAGAATTTCTCTGTACCTCTCTGTCTCTTTATCTCTCTTTTTCTGCCTCAAACTCTTATTCTGTTTTCCTTCATAATGTACCTTTCTCTTTCTCTCTGTCTCACTAACTCTTTCCCTCTCTCTCCCTCTATTCCTCTCTTACTTCTACTTGAACCTGGTTCCCTGCCTCTGCTGACCCAACACCTGCTGTCATTTCTGGGCTGACAGTTTCATAGCCCACCCTGGATGCTTCTGCATTGCTTCTCCCCCATTTGCCCTTTTTCAAAAGGACTCCTCCACCAAGCCTTTAATAAATTCCCCATCACCTAAAAATCAAAGTCTCAGAGCCTCTGTATCTGAACCTCTTATAGTAGAAGAGGAAAAGAGAAACAAAATCATGAATTAGATTATAAAATTCCAGTTTTGTTTTGAGTATTTAGAAAACTTCTAAACATTGAATTTGTAAAATATGTACGTAATGGATCAGGCTATTTCACTGAATTCCATTCTTCTTTATTTTTGAGCAAAAGCGAAATTCGGGATAAGAGTCCTTTCTGAAGGTCTTTATGTCTCTCTTTATAAAGTTGGAGCAAATGTTAAGTGTCTATTTCCTGTAAAGATATCCTTAGAATATGGTGACTCATAGAGACCTGCTGAAATCTTTCAGATGAGTTCAGACAAAAAGATCTTATTTCCCATCCTTTCAGTCCTCGGATACATATCCAGCTTCTTCTGTAACGTTATGTGAAGAAACTTTTCTTTAAGTTGAATTCTCCATGTCTGAACATGGGAAACTGAATTTTCTCTGCACTGCAAACACTGTGCACAGTTTGGAAATGGAACCGAGATTTAAAGGAGGTTGTTTTATCACAATGAGTCACATCTTAATGGTGTCCAAGAAGTCATTACTTGGCCCCATGACACTTCCTGCCTGACGCCATTAACTTCCCTCCTTTACTTCTCTTACATCCAACAGCATGTGGACTACATGCCCAGATATGAATTATTCATCAAAAACTTCAACACAATCATTCCTCTCAATTCTATTTCTATTAGTTCATTTCCTCTTCCTTTCCTTTCTTACTGAGCTTTTAATTCCTGTTCCGTAGAGGAGGATATCCTTGAAGACATCCACTTTTCCATCTTTCTCTCCACTAGCACATATATGGTAAAATAATAACTAATAACTACCTTTTCCAAGCATTCATGCAACCAGCAGAACATTGTCTAAAAGTGAAATATGCCTGGGCTGACCAATTTCATATCAAATGTCATGGTCCTATGTCCCAAATGAACTTTCAATCTTCCCCAGCTATCCCCCCTCTTTTGTAATATTTGTTTCCCCACTCTGAAAGCAACAACTTTGCTTTATACTTTCTACTCAAATACTGCACTCTCTATTTTTTAGGGGGGGGGGAAATGTCTGTTTCTCATGCTAAGAATAGCAGTGAATCAAAATCCTATCCCCTCTTTCTATTCCTTGACTGCCTGTTCTTCACTAAGAAATTCACATTATATATCTAGACAGCACAAAACTGTTAGGCATAAATCCCTACAACTTCAAACCATCCAGTCTGCATACCTATGTAAATTAAAGCAACGCTGACTTTCCCTGTTTATAAGGGTTCCTTGTTAGCCAGACTTTCCATCATAAATACCTAAGAAAGAAATATTTGGCTGGAGGAGCCATGATCATCAAGCTATATTGTTTCTGGGCCATAATGTGACTATACATCAGGGAGAAAGAGCTTGGCAGAGAAAAGATCTTAACCTCATGATGGCCAGAGAGTAAAGACCTTGGTAAAAGGGGGCACTGACAATATAACCTTCAAAGGCACAACCCCAGGGACCTACTTCCTCCAACCAGACCCCACCTTCAAAAGTAGTGCCATCTCTTGGGGACGAAGACTTCCAATACATTACTCCATGAGGTCATTTCATTTTGAAACCATTACAGTCCCTCTTTATCAAAAGACAGTTACTCAACCTAGGCTTGGGAGTATATAATCTCTAATATTCTCAAAATTTTGCTTTTTTGGATTATCTTCTCATCCTCTTTCATAGTCTCAGTTTCCTTTATAGTAATAATTGTTTTCAGGAAATGATTTTCATTATTTTCTGTGAAGATACAATTTGTAACATAGATCTATCTACAACTACCATGCATTCCTCTCATCCCCTTAGCCCCTTCCTATTCTCAGTTTTTGTGTGTTTCTTTCCTTTTCGACCTTTTCAATGTTAAAGAATTCCTAAGATTATTTCTGGGAACTATTTTCTCCTAATGCCTATTTGCTTCCTATTTATCTCAATCATTTCAATGGTATGTATATATAAATTGTGCTGGAATGACTCCCAAGTCTACTATTTATCCTTAGTCAATTGCTCCCTTAACACGCTCAAAGGAGAACTCTTGGTTCATACCATACACTCACTCCCACTCTCCCCCAAGGCCACAACCTCCATATGTAACTAGTTCCTAATACCTACCCCAGAAACACAGAATGAATCATGCTGATTTATTTCTCTCCCTTGTGCCATATAATATACTCACATTTTCCAATATTTTTCCTGATATGTTTGAAATTATTTATATCTCTTCATCCCTACTATCTCAATTCTAAAAGAAACTAGAATCCTTGGAGGCTTGGAAGCTTAATTAGAAATTAGAAACAATCCTAGTCCACAAAGAGTTCTCAACTCATTATGGACAATAAATAAAAAACAAAAAAAAATTAAAAAAAAATAAAAAGAGAATGGGATTAAAAAAAAAAAAGAGTTCTCAATATACCACTGTAGAGGGAAATAGTATCTGAAAGGATAGGAGAACAACATGGTGCATGTTGCATGAAAAAAGGAATTTCAATGCTCAGGGACACATATAAACATATATTGGGTGTGTGTTTTGTAAATAACCCCTGAGAAAATTATTTATTTTCTTATAGGATTAGTAGAGTTTTACTGTCTGAGAAAGGGACACTCAGAGAATGAGTGGGCATATGCCAATGGAGATGATATGGGAGTGGAGGTAAAGAATGAAGATCAGAAAAAAAGAAGAAAAGTTGGGAAACTGGTCATCAGTTTGGAGACTCTCAGCCTGAGTATTGACTTTGGAAAATAAAAAGAAAAAAATTATATCCATAGGAGTTTTCTTCTTTGATTTTCATTGTGGAAGGAGACAGATGCTTTTACACCAAGTTATTACAAGAAAGAAATCTCTCAACACATTTTAAGATCTTGGTGGCTTCCTGTGTGCTCAAACCATGTGTTTCAATTGTCTCTATTATCTATGACGCCCAAAAATAGTGAGAAAAACAACCAGAAAGAAAAAGACTGAATGCTATCTGTTGCGGTCAGCTTTCTAGTTGCTGAGCAGAAAGAACCCAAACTAAAGCGGCTTGTAGAGGAATGGGTTTATTTGGCTTACGGACTCGAGGGGAGACTCCATTCTGGCAGGGAAAACGATGGCATGAGCAGAGGGCTGGACATCACCTCTGCCACAGCACTGCAAACAGCGGCAGGAAGGTGTGCCAAATACTGGCAAGGGGGAGCTGGTTTATAACCCCCATAAGCCCACCCCAAACAACACAGCTTCATCTAGGTTGTAAAACCCAAACTGCCATCAGCTGAGGATCGATCTATCAGAACACATTCATTTGTTTGTGGGGGACACCTGGATCAAACCATGACAGTCCGCCCCTGGCCCCCACAAACTAATAATCATACAAGATGTAAACACAATATGTTCAGCTCAACTCTTAAGTCCCCGAAGCTTTCAACTGAGCCATAATACCAAAAATAAACCCGTAATGGCACAGAACATTCACAATGCAAAACATGAGGCACAGCAAAAACAGATTGACCAATACAATACACGATTTAAAACAAACAGGGCACCATCAATCTCTGACTCCAAGTTCAATGATTCTAACCAATAATTCTCTTGGAGATTCAATTCCACCCCTCCAGCTTGGCTACTCACAGTCCAGAAAAGCTTCATCCAGTGCTGGCAGCTCGCCTTGGCACCCATCCATAGTCCTGGAATTCACTGGGTCTCCATTGCAACCCACAGTTCACCCTCATGGCCCCATCTGGTTCCATGCAGGCAACCTTGCACACCTGCTTCACATGCCGATGGCCATTTTTCAAAAACAACTGTGTTGCAAATCCAATGACCCTCTCTTTCTAACCAGATCTCCATTCCATAGAACCAGGTGGGCTACCAACTTGTTAATCCAGGGGGGATCAAAGCATTCAGGCCCCTTACTTCAAAAGTCCGCATTCTTCCTGTTGTTCCAATGCAGACCAGCTGGCCCAATCTCAGTGGTTGTCATATCTCAAACAATTGCAGGTGAACGGGCAGCAGTTTTGACCCAAAGATCTTCTTTCTGTGCCATCTCCATCTGCTCACACCAGTCCATCTTTACGTAACACAACCCTGCACAGGTTCCCAGGACACAGGCAGGCAGAACACAGTAAGCCTCTCACGCAAACTGCTTCTGGCACAGTCCTGACCAAGTTCTCACCCTCGTAAGCCAAACCTCACAGTCCATAGTTCTCAATACATTCAGGTCTTTCAACTCCGACTAGAATGATCCATGAAGCTGTACTCATAACACTGCGAGGCATCTCTTAGGCCGAGATTTCCAGTCCTTCCACATTCCTCCTGTTGATCACTTCCAAAAGACCAAAGCCACAAGATTAGGGTTCTAGCAGCAACAGATGACCCACGTCCTGGTACCAAAACTGTTGCGGTCAGCTTTCTAGTTGCTGAGCAGAAAGAACCCAAACTAAAGCGGCTTGTAGAGGAATGGGTTTATTTGGCTTACGGACTCGAGGGGAGACTCCATCCTGGCAGGGAAAACGATGGCATGAGCAGAGGGCTGGACATCACCTCAGCCACAGCACTGCAAACAGCGGCAGGAAGGTGTGCCAAATACTGGCAAGGGGAAGCTGGCTTAGAACCCCCATAAGCCCGCCCCTGACAACACAGCTTCATCGAGGTTGTAAAACCCAAACTGCCATCAGCTGAGGATCGATCTATCAGAACACATTCATTTGTTTGTGGGGGACACCTGTATCAAACCATGACACTATCCTATAATTATTTTGTGTTCTGGTCTCACATCCAGAAATGTACCAAATCCTTCAAATTGAAAAATTAATATCATTATGTTTTACTTTAAATCTATTTTCTCTGTTTCAAGTTAAAATCAATGAAGCATTATTGATGTGGTATCTTAGTATGAGACATCACATCTTCACCCAAGCTATAAATCTAAAAACTTAGATTATAGCATCCCTATCAGTCCAAAGCAAAAGGCTGTTGAAATAAAATTTTTGGTAGACATCAATCCAAGATATGAGTTATTCATGCATTTATATTTTTGCGTTAGCACTAAAACTAAACATTTTACTATTTTGTGTTGGATTTTTCTTAGATCTATTTTAAGCATCAAGAATGAAGAGGCAGGCCCCACCAGTTACAATCTATAAAATGCCCAGTGAGGTTCCATACATGTTCTTAGAAAGACAGTAATAGGTTCTGATAAATTCTATGATTCAGAAATGTCTTCTGCGAATACTCTAAGTAGATGTATTCCTGGTCCCAAGGGGCATGTGGAAGATGAGGTATTTATATACATTTAAAAATCCCCACTGGCCAGTGAGACAGAAACCAATGATTTTTTGACACAAAGACCCCTAAGCTCACAACATTAAAGCAGCCTTAATACTCATCCACCACGACTCAGGGAACTGAGTGGAAGAGGGGGCAGAAAGATTGTGAGAGCCGTGGTGGGGGAGACTATCCAGAGGCATGGCACCCCTCAGCAACAACATACTAGGGCCAGGAGAACCTGGCTGAATACTAGGCTATCCATGGTCCCCTGCCAGAAGGGCGGATCCAGATGACCCATGGAGGAGGTTATCTAGCTGATTGGGGATGGGGGAGGGGGAGCATTGGGGAATTGGGGATAACAACTCACTGTTTGCCCACTAAATAATGTAACTCATTATGGACAATAAAAATAAAAATAAAAAATCCCCACTGGCTATCAATCTTTCCAGACCTCCTAGCCAGAGAAACATATTCTGCAACTCTAATGAGGAAAACAGCACACTGAGATAAAAGTAAATCCCAAAGCATGTTACTTCCTCCAGATTTCATCCTAATGTCTCCATTGTAGTTCTGAAACTTTGCTTAAATCCTATCCATTATCATAACAGAGATTATGTATTCTTGTGTATATATATATATACATATATATATGTGTATATATATATATATATATATATATATATATATATATATATATATATATATATATATATATATATATATATATATTAGGGAAAGGTCTCAGTCTAACCCAGGCTGACCTGAAACTCATTCCATAGCCCAGGCTTGCCTTGTACTCACTGTGATCCTCCTACCTCAGATTTCCAAAGGCTGGGATTACTGATGTGCCTCCACATTCTGCTTTGTCTAGAGCCATTGCCATATGCTAAGCAGTATGCTAAGTGGTTTACACAGGTTATGTCTTAATTTAATTCATCCCACCACTGGGCAAGGTTAGTATCGTTATTGCTCCTATGGCTGATAAAGAAATGAAGGTTTAAAATTCTAAGCAATATCCAGAAGTTCACAAAGTTAGAACATAAGGCTTTGGGGAGAATACTCTCTCCAGAGATGAATGCAGAGGATAAGTGAGGATCATGTCTTCTTAATTTGAGTTTAAGGCAACTGATATATTTTGTCTTCATAGAAATAAGTTTCCATCCTATGAATTCAATGGCTTAACCTATATTTTTAAATGATTGACTTATAAAGAAATTTAGCAGGTGCTATATAATCATTCGGTCTTTTATTAACAATTTTACTTATATACTTAGGCCTCCTTTGCCCATAAGTATTGAGTTATTCATACAATATGAATTATGAAATAAAAAAGGTTCCTCCTCTCATAACTATGCACTATCAGATGGAAAGAATCCTTAAAGGCCATCTTTGCCAACCACATATAAATCATTTAAGCTTTCTATTGTGTCCAATAGGCTTAAATGCCTTGGACTGCGGAGAAACTCACCACTTTACAGCATTACAATTCAATTTGCTTTATGTTGAGCCAAATCGGTTTCATGTACCTTCTATTTATTGAACCTAATGATATCTCTTAGAGATAGTCTTTGTTTTCCTAACAGTTTATAAAGATTCGTCTACCCTCTAAGTCACCCATTTAGACTGAATAATCCAAACTTCTTAAATATGTTTACCAACATGTACTACCATTACCACGATCCACTTGAAAACAGCAATAGACACATTAAAATGAAAAAGAGCTACAAATTATTATTTGCAGACCATGCATCTGAAAGGAATGAATACCTAAAATATATGAAGAATTTACATATTACTTAATAGCAAAATGAAAGAATAACTTGATTCAATAGTGAACGAATGTCTGGAATATACATTTTTTTTCAAAAATCACACAAATGCCCCACAGGTATATAAAAAGGTGTTTAAAGTAATTAAGCAACAGATAAATGCATTATAATTTACATACACTTTGTAACTATGATTCCTTGATTATAGCAGTATTTTTCTTGGTTTTGAACTTAATTAGAATAAGATGGTATATATTATTTCGTTGCATTTGCATGTTTCCTTCCTTTTTCATTGTATGTACTAAATGCATTTGTGATGTATGACATTTTGTATAAATAAACTACAGCTTCACCCATTTTCTTGATAATGCTTTTTACATAGGGTTGTTCCCAAAACCTGATGTTATAGAAATTCTTATAGTTATCTCCTTATAGACACACATGCAGAAGATTCCCCCGGGGATATATTAAGATGAAAGTGACAAATTTTCATATCTTCAACTGGAGTAGATAATGCTATAGATTCTTAAAGTATTTATTCAAAATGCCTATACTTCTGATTCTTGTCAGACAAATCAACTCAAATTTTTGACTTTTCTTTGGTCCTCTGGAAATATTTGCATAAGATACAAATTCTTTCTCATTGAATTATCTGTTAAAAGCCAGGAGTAAAAGCAACTAGTCTGAATTTTTGTGATAAATTCTAATTGCATAATTTATTTTTTATTTATAGAAACATTAAATTCATATTTCCTATTTTACTTTGATTCACTTTGGGCAAATTATAATTCCTAAGGAATTGAGTATGTTTTCCATAATTTATTTACATGATTTATTTTCTATAATTTATTCTAATTTACCAATAATAATTTAAAATTCATTGGCATAAACTAATTATATTCCATTTTCTATTTACTGTTTGAAATGCTTTTAGTATTACCTGTTTTGCATTCATTCTCTTTTATTCTTTATAAAATTTTCACTTATTTACTTATCTATCTCTAAGAGGGGTGGGGTGAGGGTGGTGGGTGGACTACTGCCCCTTGTCTGCCCAAACAATCACCAGACAAATGTACCAATTTATTGAACCTAATGATATCTCTTAGAGATAGTCTTTGTCAGATATCTAGTCAGATAACTGGCTTTAGGCTGGAGATATGACTGAGTGATTAAAGGTTTGTTTGACATCTGGCTTTAAGAGAGTGGTTGGGGAAATGAAACCAAATAAGGGCCTTTAACCACTGAGCAATTTCTCCACTCCCATTTTATTTTTTTACTTATGATGTATGTCAGTATGTGTGATAGGTGTGTGTATGCATGCACGTTTTTGTGCACGTGCACATGTCTATGCACATGTATATGTAGGCCAGCATTTTTCAGTTAGTCTGGCTGACCAGAGAGTCCTAACAATATTGAAGTCTCTGCTGCCCTCATCACTGGCATTACCAGTCTTTTAATGTGGGTACTGTGAATCGAATTCAAATCATCACACTTGCACAGCAAGTGCTTTGGTCCACTGAGTCATCTCCTCATGGTGAGTGAGATTTAAAACTGTTTTATTGTTGAGATCTTTATGGCCTCTGTACTTCTGCTTTAGGTTGTGTTGGAAATCATTGGTGTCTGTCTCACTGGCTTATCCTGGGTTGACTGATTAGCTGTGCTGATAGATCTCTTGCTCTTCCCTCACTCTCTCCAGGTTTCATTTCTGCGGGGGGCTACAGGATAAGTAATTCTGGGGTGGTTCCTCTCTTGCCAGGATGTCAGCCCTCCACCTGTAGCTCATTGGTAGAGTTGGAATGACCTCGGCTCTCTCACTGCCTTCTGAAAAATACAAACAAACAGGATCTCCATTGGAGAGTGAGGTCAGTATGGGTTAAATGTGACACACATTTCTAATTCGGCCAGATTTTATTGGGATTAGCTTCTCTGTAGTTCTCTGGGAATGGGAGTTTCTCTTTGGGACCCAAGTTTTTGGTTCCCATAGGATTTTGACCTTAGTCTCATTTCCAGTTAAGGGCTCCTTGACACTGGATGGATTTCTTGGCCAATTTGAAAGCTGTTGACTACCCCCCCCCTTATGGCACCTCTGTTGCCCAACTGATGACTTCTTGGCTCCCTGATTTCTCCCAGGAGGCAGTGTGTTCAGCCTTTTCATGGCAACAGTCTGCATTGTATATCAGTGGTCTCTGCTTTCTCCAAATATTATTGACAAATTCCCCCTGGCCAATTATGTAGCACCTTCCAGCACTGCATATGCTAGCATCTGGGGGCAGGTTACCATTCTGGATCTCGCAGGGTCTCTTGGTGTTGTGCATGAATTTCTGTGGTTTCTTCAGCAATAGGATCTTAACTTTGGCCTGGGGTGGGTATTCAAGAGCTTTGACAGAATCCTGTCTTGTGTTAGGGACCTTGTGTGTCTCTTTGATCAACAATTCAGGGTGGGAAAGAACCAATGACTGGAACAAGGAGTTCCAGGTCTGATCCATGTTTCATGGGGTTAGACTTCCTCCCATTCTATTCACGGCCTATCTTAGCAGGTAATACCCCCTTCTTCCTCAAGATCTTACTGTATGGAAATAAGGATTTTCTGATTACAATTCATTATTCAGCTTATTGTATAAGTTGTCCCACCCTTCCTTCCCCCCATTCCTTCATCCCCTTTTACAGTCTCTCATTTCACCTGTCAGGTGTGCTTAGGGTTTAGGCTTAACTTAGTTAAGAACTTCTTATGAGGGAGAATATGCAGCATTTGAGTTTCTGCTCTTGTGTTACTTCTCTATTTTTATGACACAAATAGTTGACATTGACTTTTAGCCTTATTTTCTAAAAGAAATCCTTAAGGCCACAGATTTTTAATTATGGTTTAAGCTCCATGCCCCTGAAAACACAGTTTCTTATTTTACTTTTTATATATTTTTAAATATCTACTAGTTTTTATTTACTAATAAATAGAAATTATATAACTGTGTTTTCTGACTTTTTATTTTATGGAAGTTTTCTTGTTGACATCATTATATTGCCTTATATTTTCAAACTTACATAAACTTTAGTGACAGACCATGTCACCAAATTTGTGTTTTTAAATTTTTTGGAAAATTTCCTTATGGAACATGGTCAATTTTTTAAATTATTTGTTTCTGACACTTTCACACATATATATTACATTTTGATTCTATTCCCCTTACATTACCTTCCTTCTCTCCCCTCTCAGCTCCTCTGTAACCCTTCTTCCCACCTCTGGTCATTGGCTATACCATGAAAGAGAATGACTCCCTCTCCTCCAGCAGCCATTAGCTGCCTTAGATCCTCAGGGAGGGGAATAGCCTTGTAAAACCCTGCCTTATCCATAAAATGATACACAGGTCTTGTGAGTCATGAATGCAATGTCCTTATCATGACCTCAGGACAGAGTTCCACAGCACTCCTCCCCATTCAGCTCATACAAAATTTTCTATATGTTCCTTACATATATATATATTGTATATACTTTGGTTTTGATCAGGAAGTTAATTATATCATTCATATTACAATGGCTAATATATTTGCTTCTATTGTTGCCATAATTTTTAATGTTTGAAATTTCCTTAAAGCAAAAATTATTACTAAAAACACTGCTTTCTGATCCTAAATCAGTGTATTGGACTTTATCTTCCAGAACCATTCATATTACATTCATGTCGAGAGATACTGACAAAGATCAACAAAATATGTCTGAGGTCTTAAATATCTACAGTATAAAGAGTCATAATTTTACAATAACCAAAGTGAACATTTTTAGCCTTATTTTTAGAAAGTATATTTAAGTCCATAGAAAAAACAAGAACTATCCAATCATCCCTCCATAATAAAGATGTGGATTTTGCTGGCTTTATGAAATAAATTAATCAACAAAAATATTTTCTGCTAAATTCCCACACATTTTATTTATGGGTTAAAATAACTTTTTTTGGGGGGGTAGGGTCTTTCTGTAGCCCAGGCTGACCTGGAATTGACTGTGTAGTCTCAGGCTGGCCTCAAACTCACTGCAATCCTCCTGCCTCTGCCTCCCAAGTGCTGGGATTAAAGGCATGTACTGCCATGTAATAACTTTTAAGGAAATATAAATATAACTATAGAGAATTAAGTGAAATTTTCACATTTTGGTTTTTCTAAAAGTTAAAGTGCTACCCGTCACTGTGTATCTTCTAGGTTCAGCTGGGGTTTGTGTAAATTGGCAGTCAGTGAGCTCTATTACACGTCCAAGGCATCACTGGGATCATTACATCTGTGGCGTTTTCTAAGGCGAGAGCATTTTCCTGTTCCTCCCTGATGTCAGCACACAGCTGTACTTCCTCTTATTTTCTCAGTTTATATAACTGCTTCTTGGCTCATCCTACTAAAACACACTGTATCAATATCCAAAAATGGAATTTTCGCAAATATAGACTAAGTTTCAGATTTGAAAGGCAGCAGCAAAAATGCACTTCTGAGAGGACATATAGTATATAACATAGTACTTTGAACTTTTCTGTATTTCTAATTATTTTCCTTTAGAATCTCGATCTTTTATTAGATTGCCTTGATTTTCTGACCTTAGGTATCTACATAAAGCTTTGTTTCTTAAGACAAAGTAGGTGTTGGGAACAAATAGAGTTATCTTTATGTGGACCTCATTTGAAGAGTGATCATAAGTGCATTTGTACCTGGATACACACACACACACACAGAGAGAGAGAGAGAGAGAGAGAGAGAGAGAGAGAGAGAGAGAGAATTCTGTCAAAGCTCTTAAATACCCACCCCCAGGACAAAGGTAAGATCCTATTGCTGAAGAAACCACTGAAAGTCATCACACAACACCAAGAGACCCTGCAAGATCCAGAAAGGCAACCTGCCCCCAGAAGCTAGCATATGCAGTGCTGGAAGGCGCTACAAACTCAGCCAGGGGAAATTTGTCAATAATATTTGGAAAAAGCAGAGACCACTGATATACAATGCAGACTGTTGCCATGAAAAGGCTGAACAAACTGCCTCCTGGGAGAAATCAGGGAGCCAATAAGTGATCACTTGGGCAATAGAGGTGTCATAACCTGGGGAGGGTAGTCAACAGCTTTCAAATTGGCCAAGAAATCCACCCAGTGTCAAGGAGCCCTTAACTGGAAATGGGACTAAGGTCAAAATCCTATGGGAACCAAAACTTGGGTCCCAAGGAGAAACTCCCATTCCCAGAGAACTACAGAGAGGCTAATCCCAATAAAATCTGGCCAAATTAGAAATGTGTGTCGCATTTAACCCATATCTCACTTTCTGATGGAGATCCTGTTTGTATTTTTCAGAAGGCAGTGAGAGAGCTGAGGTCAATTGAGCTCCACCGATAAGCTACAGGTGGAGGGCTGACATCTTGGGCAAGAGACAACCACCCAAGAGTTACTTATCGTGTAGCACCCCCCAAATGAAACCCTGGAGGGAGTGAGTGAGGGAAGAGCAAGAGATCTATCAGCACAGCTAATCAGTCAACCCAGGATAAGTCAGTGAGACAGACACCAACAATTTCCAACACAACCTAAAGCAGAAGTACAGAGGCCATAAAGATCTCAACAATAAAGCAGTCTTAAATTTCACCCACCTTGACTCAGGGAACTGAATGGAAGAGGGGGTGGAAAGATTATAAGAGTCATGGTGGAGGAGAATATCCAGAGACATTGCCCCCCTCAGTAACAACACACAAGTTTTGGGGAACCTGGCTGCCTCTTGTGCTATCCATAACCTCCTATCCCATGGAACAAACCAGTCTGCCCACCAAGGAGGATACCCAGTGGATTGGGGGCAGGGGGCAGGGAATCGGGGATACCAATGTAATATTTACTAATACAATGAATCTAATTTTGGACAATAAAATTATCAATTAAAAACATAAATTCACAATACAGCACTTATTTTCTCAGCTGCTAGTGAAGAGTTTGGATTAGATGACCTCTAGTTGGCAACCTGTTATGAAAATAGCCTCTCATTACTCAAGGTTCCCATACGTGGAGGTAAGAAGCATTTGCGTTAAGCTCTCTTTCATTAAGAACGTTGATGAAATGGATGGGGAAGTATTTCATCTGAGGGAATAATTGATGAATCTAGTAATTAAATCATAATGATTTATTTCTCCTTTTCTCACCCTTCCTCACCAGTGAAGGCACAATTGTCATTTTTATCTTTAATGTGGCCTAATTACTAGTCAAAGAAAAATTCTAAATATTAATTATAAAAGAAATACTTTTCCCATGATAAATTTGTTTTGCAGCAGCATCTCACTGTAGAGCCCAGACTGACTCCAAAGTCATAGCCTCCATAATGCTAAAATCAGGTCTGTATCAGCTCACCTTGCCTTTTGTGTAAGAATCTCTTTTTATGTATAAAAATCTTAACAAATCCTGTTTACACTCATTTAATAGTACACAGCCAGAGCTGGAGAGGTGGCTCAGTGGTTAAGTGTGCTTCCTAAGTGTGCAAGCATGGTGGCCTGAGGAGTCTGAGACTTGCTGAGTATGCCTCTCCAAAAGTCAAGTAAGCACCTGTGCGTTGCCACATGCAAATGTAAACCCAGCCCAATCCCATGGAAAGACTCAGAAATCAAGCAAAGACTCAGAAATCATCAGAGCTTACAAAACAAATCAATTAATAAATATAAAATTAATAAATATAAAATAAATTCCAGGATCTAGAAGAGACTCCAGCTCAAAACAAGAACAGGCAAAAGAGTGATGGACCAGGACTCTCTGGCCATTGCCAGTGAGCTCACTCCCCTTGGGCAAGCATGTGGAGGGCTGCAAGGGCACACACCACACAC
The DNA here is from genome assembly GCA_004024765.1 of Zapus hudsonius. Taxonomy (NCBI): domain Eukaryota; kingdom Metazoa; phylum Chordata; class Mammalia; order Rodentia; family Dipodidae; genus Zapus; species Zapus hudsonius. The sequence continues at coordinate 52,459 of PVHP010004091.1, read as the reverse complement.
CACACACACACAAGCTTAAAAACATATCACACAACTGCCAGACATTTAACATAGGAGAGTCTGTCACACGATTCATAATGCACGCCGCAGACTTTCATCTGCCCTGGTTCCTGGATTCCTTGAAGTGTGATTTTCTTCTATATTCATTTCCCCATTCTTTGATGAGTTGTATATTGAGGCAGTTTATGAAAACCTACAACAGTCTTTGCAAGATCCTAGCAAATGCCTCCTCAGTATTTTCAGCAGCATGGTACCTGGTAGGGCCCAACACACAGAAGGGATCTGTCAGTGCTGTGCAGTACTATGAGACTCTATATCAGTATCCAAAATGCAGGCTGGAGAGAGGAAGGGGTGAAAAAGGAAAGAGGGTGTCAGACAAAACACTAGAGCAGTGCAGACAATGTTGAAAATATGATCCAGTCCTGGTCCTCATGGAGTTGGATTAAAATATATTCATCATACAGTACAGGATACCTTGAAAATGTGTAACTGGAGACCTGCCCTGCCCTGAGAGGCCAAGGAGAGACTTCCCTGAGCAAATGAGACAAAATTTGATGAAGTGCATTTAAGTGGGGAGAGGGCATGCATTGTACTCTGTCACCAGAGAGCAGAAAGAGCTTATTTCTGGTACAGACTTAGCTCATTAGAGCAAATGGAAGACACTCACTTTAAGAGAGCAGAAAATGGAGGAAATAATTAAAATAGTCAGGAAGGGAAGGGGGAGGGATGGTATGTCCACAAGCAGCCACAGAGATCATATTAGGTTACGGTTTTAAAACTGAAGACAAAAAGATACAAGTGGTTTTATTCAAACTTGTATAAGATTATTAAATTTTGTATGGTCATAGATCATTCTAGAAGTAACGGGGAGCTGTCTTCTATGAAGTTCACATCTGTTTGCCGCCATCATCCCTTTTGGAGCTAAGGGCTGGTGTTACAGAAGATTAAATTTAAAAACTCTTCTATCAAACTGAATAAATCAGAGTCCATGCTAACTTGTTTTTCACGTTTATATTGGTATTTGTCCCACCTCTGAAACCCAAAGTTGTTTTAATTACCATAGAGATGGTTTGTCTACATTCATATCATCACAATAACAAATCTCAACTGGCAAGGTTCTCTTGGTGGTTCCTGATGTTGGAATTTATTAAATGAAACCTACATTTTCTTTCTTGCTGCAAACCCATAGGTTGTCCTCAGACACCTGTTTCACTATTACACCTAACTATAAGACTGCCAGTCAATAGACATTTAGTTATAAAGTAAATTCATATCCAAGTATTGTGATGAGTGTACAAATTTTGATATGTGTTTTAATATGTGAAAATAGGAAATGAGTCAATATGATTCTATTTTCTGTGATATGCTTATATTTTCCTTTAGATAAATGTGATCATCTGCTTAAGGCAACAACCTAAAGCCATAGTTCATATTTTTAATATGAGCATTATACAGTTTCTAATTCCTCTGAGCTCACTCATTTTATTAATAATCATGAATTTCTCACAAATCTTCACAAAGGAAGGCTAAAATTATATCATTTATGTGACTGGAAATTAATAAATAAGCTAAGGAAGTATGCCATCAAACCACAGTAAATCCTAGAGCATTTTGTCACATGTTTTCTTGTAAAAAGAATATATTTAAACTAAAAGGAATGACTACCCTGTCTGGAAAAATCCTACAAATATGTTACACACCAACGTCCCCTGAAGCCGTTCCTCATCATGCTCTCAAAATAAAGAAGTTCTAAAAATACAAGGCTTTAAAAGAATAGTAGCATCAATATCTTGAACCAGCACTACTATTTTTAAGTGTTGTTTTCTATAGCTATTCTGATAAAACTAGTCCACACTTCCCCCAGTGGGGCATCTCAATAAAAGGATTTCTCAAAGAAAAAGAAAAAGGAAGAAAGGAAAGGAAAAGAAAGGGAAATTATTGAGGATAAGGAAGATAGGAAAGTTAGAAGGGAGGAGAAAGAAGAGTGGAGAAAAAAGAAAAGCATTATTCTCTTTCAAATCACTTGGATAAAAAGGTGTCTAAGTTGACTATTGACCCCAATTCCATTTTTCCAGGATTATCTTTCTCTGAGAAAATGTCGACAGCATCACACCTTCTATTTGCAAAATATGATCTCGCTATGAGCATGAAGTCCAGCGATATTGTGTGACTGACAATACTACATTTGATAATATTTCACCATACCGTGGCAGCCTAGGAAAAAAACCAAACATTTGAAACTCCAATTAAATGCTATTTAGAACATGCATAAAATGAGTTAATAATAAGATTCTCATACTATAAAATTGAATTTAGGACTATGTTAAAAAGATATGAAAATATTTTATATAGGAAGATTTTATATGGAAAAATTATTTATAGTTTTCCCCACTGCAAAGTGATTTAAATAAATTTGTACCAAACTACAGCTTTAGTCACCAATGATTTATTCATTTAACAAAGCTGTATCAATTGTCTTATAAGTTGTTGAGAATGATAAATAAAAAGATGATTAAAAGAATGTTCTGGTCTCTGGGCTGGGGAGATGGTTCAGTACTTATAAGCACTTGCTTGCAAAGCCTGCCAGCTGGGGTTTGATTTCCCAGCACTCACACAAAGCCAATGCAAAAAGTGGTGCAAGTATCTGGCATTTTTCAAAGCAGCAATAGACACTGGAGCATGTATTCATAACACACACACACAAATAAATCAGTAAAAACTTTAAAAGAATTGCTGCACTCATAGATTCAGAATTGTTTTTTAAACAACAGCAAGCATATATTTAAATAAATGTAGAAAACAATGTCTCATGGTAAACAAAGGTTGAAGAAGATTAAAGTATGTTATGATGAAGCTAGTCAGGCTATGTTCTATTGAGGGGAAGGACACTGAGCCAAAAGATGAGTTACATGGAAGAGTAATTTTGTTGAGAACATTCCAGACTGATGAAAGAGCATGGAAAGGACTGTGAGGTGAGCATGTATTTAAATTATTGCATGAAAGTTAAGTTGCTAAAATAAAAAAAAAGAAAGGTGAGCTTTGATGAATACTTCTGACATTTTTCCCATAGGCTTGTATGAATTAGGGCTCACTATAGGCAACCAAATTTAACCCTTTACCAAATTCATTAGAACACTTGAATGCCTGTTGGTAAATTAGCCTGTGAAATGTACCTGCCATTTTCCAAGGTTTCTTGTTCAAAAACACACAGTGTGTGCGCAAATGTATTTCTGCTAACATAGTCCCAATGCAGAGAGCATTTCACTCTACATATTCTAAGCCATTTCTATAAGTACCATTTGTATAAAGTATTTGAACAGTATGGGTTTTATTACCTGTCTAAACTATTATATCTCATCCATCAAGAGACCCCAAATGTGCTTGAAAGTTTAGTGTTAGAGTAATAAACTACCAAAACCATCCAGTAATTTAAAAAAAAATTGCTTTCTATTGTATCTGTCTAGTAATCTTGAAATTAGTTATTTCTTCTCAGAAGCTTCCTATAGAAGAAGAGTCCTTTTCTTTAGTAACTCCTGTTGGCATAATATTTTCTGCAGATTCTGTGATTTAAATTCACTCTGCAAACTGTTACAGCACTTGGAGTTTGAGATCAATGGATTACACCATGGCTGTTGCTGTAACCTAGAAGGAATCCAAATTCTGTGTGGTTTCTCGGCTTGTCCTTTGTGAAGGAGCTCAGTCCCCCAGAACACAACTGCTCACTATACAGTTAATAAGCCACATATAAGGTAGAATGTGTTAGCTGGGAGGACACAGATGTAACTCGATTAGTTAGCTTTTTTGTCTGACAGAAACTAAAACTGAAAGATTTATGTTGGTTCACAGATTTCCATCCATCATGGCAGGAAAGGCAGGGTGGAGCAGCTCAGTGGTGCCAGAACATGAACACATGCTACTTACCTCAGAGAGAAGCATGGAGTAGAGAGTCAGCTGTAACAAGAGGTGAGATATAACCCTCAAAGACCCAACCTTGATGACATACTGTGTCCTGCTAGATAAGAATCCATCTGCTACAGTCTCCACAGCCTCTCAAAATAACACCACCAGAACTCAAAACATGAAACTGGGGTGACATTTCAGATTCAAGCCACAGCAGAAACAAATCACAAAGTAGTTTATTATTACAAAATTAAGTGGTGACAAGGAAGATAATCACTGCTTGTTGCATGTTTCAACTCCATGATCATAAATAAACCTAAGTCTCAACTACAATACAGACACCGACCTATAAGCAAGCATGTCTGGCTGTGAGACCTTGTGATTCCTAAAAGCAGCATCTGCTTTATGTTAGAATAAGGAACCCGCCTTTATCCATCCCTCCTCGAAGCTCATTTTCCTTGGAAGTGATCTGAACAGGTATATGTGCCTAACTGATGTACGGTTACTCATGTGAGCCCTTTTGTACTCATAAATAGATTCTGTTGTTTTCATTCATATGTACTTCTATCTGTATGTTTCTGCCAGGAAGACCCATGAATGGAGACTCTGGTTGTGCCTCAGACATAAAACACTCTACAATGTCTTCATACACCCTTATTTAACACTTGGTAACTCACCATGTTAAGGTGCTATTTCCATGCCTAGAAAAAAAAAAAAGAAAACCTACTCTGAAAAATTTCAAGACTCTACATGCTAGTATTTGATCCAACGATCTGGATGCCATAATTGCCTGTCATGGACTCTCTGCCAAAATGTCCCATCCTATGTTCTGTTTAGAAGTAGTAACTATATTGCAAGTTCTCATTTGCAATGTCATTCTGAACACACAGCCTTGCTGACTAATAATTAAAACGGTGAGGGAATCATTATCATAGAATTTAGAAACTAGAGTGAGCAACAAATCAGCAGTGGAATAAGTGTGATTTTCATGACACAATAGAAAAAATACAGTAAGTACAAGATGCTATAGGAGCTGAAAGATGGCTTAATAATTAAAGGCACTTGCTTATAAATTTATCAGCCCAATTTCCATTCACCAGCACCACGTAAATCCAGATGCAAAGTGGTACATTTATGGTGTGTGTATGTGTGTGTGTATCCACAAATAAATATTTTTAGCTGATGGCTGAGTGAAGAAGGATTTCAAGAAAGCTCTCTAGAAGTGTTACCTAAATGGAGATCTGCATAATCATTAAGGGAGTTGTAGTGAGGGTGAGAGGAAGGGAACAAGTTAAGCTCCAAGCAGTGGTATCTTCTTGTCAAAAAAGACTAAAATGAAAACAAAATGATTTGTCTTGGAGAGTTTAAGGTATTCATTTTAGCAACACAAAAAACACACGAGGAGATGGGAGACCATGATAAAGAAGAAAGTCAGTGAAATATGTGTTAATATAATTAGAATTTACTCAAGAGCCTGAGAAATCACTTAAAAGCTTTTTTTGCAAAATTTTATTAGATTTGTGATTTGTAAATAATTATATGGACACAGTGTGGAAAATGTAGAAATTACAGTATTTACCTTAACACCACCATAAGAAATCACTACTTTTGAATCCAATTTCTCCTGTGAGTATAGACAGATTTCTTGTGATATGGAAAAACCGGGCAAACCCAAGTCCTCAAATTCTAAAATCTCTAAGCACACTAACTAAATATAAGGAAAACTTTAAAATGCATAGTATGTGAGAAGAAAATATCAAAATTTCATGGAGCATAGTAAAGAGAAAAGTAGAACCCAGACATGTAAACGCCTAGTTGATGGTGTACATATATAGACTGTATAGTTGCTTTCACCAAGATCCAGAACTCAAGCTATATGTCATGCCTCCCAGCTCTCACAAAAGTAGGACCCAGAATGGGAGTGCCATCATGTAAAATGCTGCATTCTCAACATACACCAATTTCCCAGCAAAGAGAAATTTAAAGAGGAGCTACAGGCTGGTAAATCTTTAAGATACTTGGTAGAACTAAATGCAAAAGGAACAATCATTTTCAAAATATATTTATTTATTTATTTGTGTCATGGTTTGATACAGGTGTCCCCCACAAACAATTGAATGTGTTCTGATCGATCCTCAGCTGATGGCAATTCGGGAATTAGAACCTCATTAGAGCTGTGTTGTTGGGGGTGGGCTTATGGGGTTATAAGCCAGCTTCCCCTTGCCAGTGTTTGGCACACCTTCCTGCCGCTGTTTGCAGTGCTGTGGCAGAGGTG
>PVHP010004091.1:0-46184 GCA_004024765.1 Zapus hudsonius | reverse complement strand
AGTTTTCCCTGACAGGATGGAGTCTCCCCTCGAGTCCGTAAGCCAAATAAACCCATTCCTCTACAAGTCGCTTTTGTTTGGGTTCTTTTTTGCGCAGCAACAAGAAAGCTGACCGCAACAATTTGCAAGCAGAGAGAGAAGAGAGACTGAGAGAATGGGCATGCCAGGGCCTTCAGCCCATGCAAACAAACTCCAGATGCATGTGTCACTTAATGCATCTGGCTTTATGTGGGTACAATCAAACTCTTGTTGTTGGGCTTTGGAGGCAAGCACTTTAACTGCTAAGCCAGCTTCCGTCAACTAAATTTAACATGCGTTCCTTAAAAATGATTTTTCTCTTCTCAAAAATAAAAATCACTTTTAAGGCATGCATGCTAAATTTAGTCAATAGAAGCTTGTCTGCTGAAGATGAGTATTCTAAAATCAGAAAGCACATAAGGAGACCACCACCAGAGCAAGCATCAGTAGATGCCAAAAGCAGCAGGCAAGACCCCCGTGACTGCAGATGATATCAAAATCTTGGTTTTTTGCTTGATTTTATATATATATTTATATATATAAATCAGCCCTTGATTTTCTTTCTTTCTTTTTTTTTTTTTTTTGAGCCTCTAGTCCTGGCTGACCTGGAACTCACTCTGTAGTCCCAGGCTGGCCTTGAACTCACAGAGATCCTCCTCCTACCTCTGCCTCCCAAGTGCTGCGATTAATGGCGTGTGACACCACACCCAGCCAACAATCTTGTGTAAAATTCCCTGTGAATTTAAAGACTAACTATACAGAGAAAATAGTGGAAACCCTGACTGTGAACCTGAGTATAATTCAAGAAAAATTGTCAAAAAAATAAATATAATTTCTGAAAAATAAAAAGTATTAAAAGAGAAAAACAGGAAAAGTCAAATGATACTTAAAGATGATAAGTCAATTGTTAGGTAAATGAGAAAATTTACAGGAAAGCAATGAAACAAAAATAATGATCATTTGGGGGTATATTAAATCAAAGCAGGACTAAATCACTTGATCCCAATAATATGGAAACAAGATGGGGGTTATCAATGAGAAAACATTCTATCAACTATTTAATATTGAAAGAATGCAGAAATTCTAATTTCTTTATATTTTTGTTGGTGACATATACTAAAGTCTTAAGGAAAACTATAAGGGAATAAAAATAGAATATATACCTTACAGATAAAGAGAAAGAATAAAAGACATAAAGTAATACTACCACTCCAATAGAATGCATAAAGGAAAAAAAATAAGCCTAGTGAAAGCAACATAAAATAAAATTGTGGAATAAAAGTTAATAATAATTATAACTTCCAATAAAATGGCAGATCAGAAGGTGCCTTCATGTGACCCAGTTAGATAGAAGAGTCAGTAGAAGAATAAAAAGTCTATTTCAAATACACAAAGTGGAAGACCTTCAGAAGTTGGGGAAGGTGAGCTGAGTGTGGTAGTGCAGGCCTTTAGTTCCAGCACTTCATAGGCTGAGGAAGATCACCAGCCTGGGTCTATATAGTGAGTTCCAGGTCAGCCTGAAGGAGAATGAGACTTTACCTCAAGAACACACACACACACACACACACACACACACACGCTCACACACATCACAAAGGTAATGATGGAAGAACTGAAAAATGTGTAGGAGAAGATGGGAAATACACTGAACAGGAGAAAGTTAAACACATCTACCCAAAACCTCACCCCTTGCTCCAGCTCTTCTGTTCTTTTGTCCCCTCTTCTGCAACGTTCCCTAAGCCTTGGAAGGAGCGATATGGATATCTCCTTTTGGGACTAGCATTCACCAGTCACTTATTCTCAGGACTTTGACCATTTATGAGTCTCTGCAGTAACTGCTACCCCTGGGTGTAAAAAAAGTGTCTTGGACCACAGATGATAGCAGCAATAATCTATAGGCAGAATTGTAAGCAATTAGAAGGCAATCTGGCAGGCTTATCATATCCAGTCACAAAACAAGAGCACTGGCTTTCTTTAGGGTCTAGGACCTCTCAGCCATGGTCTTACTTGAATTTCTTCTGTGAGGCAAGTCTTCAATCCAATCAGAAAGCAGGTGCAGCCATGCCATTATTATAGCAGTGGGGACTTCTTGCCAGGCATGTTGGCAGTGCAATATTCAAGGTCCAGAGTTGAGTAGAGCTATTGATGAAGCATCTCCCCCTTTAGCATCTTTTAGCACTGTCAAAGCTATCTAGCACCCCATATTGTACAAGCAAAGTGTGCAGGTCCTCAGAGCCAGAACCCTTCCATCGAGGTCTAGTAAGCAACCAACAACAGTGGAAGTAGCCTGCACTGTTTGACAGACCGTAGAAGGGGGAAACGTCTAAAGTTATCATTTTCATGCATAAAGGGTACCTTAATTCCAACTTTTAAACCATTGTTTTCACATTTGCAAGCATAGGACACTGGAGGACTTTTCTCATTCACCTTGCTGCATGTCATCTGTACCTTGTGCACCCAGAGCTTTCTAATAATCTGTCCTCTGTGCCTGGTCCTTGCATCCTGGATGGACTGTTCTCACACCCTGCTCCTTGAGGTATGGTGGCACGTTACTCACATGTTCAAAAACTTTCAAGAGATCTGAAGCATATCACCTATAAAAGGAATTCTTTATTTTTTTGCAAACAGAAGGCAGAATCACTGAAGGCCTGTCCCCCACCACTCCAATAAAGTGCCAGTCGAGCTCAGCAGCTAAGGAGATACCAAAGGAAAAGTGCTAGTCAGGTCCAATACAGCATGAAAAGGTGCCATCATTTCTATAATTTGTTTCCTTAGAAAAGTACTGTTGGATGAGAGGCATTACCTTAGCCCTGCACGATCCACAGTCATTCTCAGTAAGTAAAGCTATCTACGTGTTTATCCTGGAGTTCTCACATAGGGACACCACGCATCCACACACCTAGGACAGGCTCAGTCTAGTGCCATAGAGGAGCATGACTGTGCTCTCACCGGCCACCTCACCATCAGCTCCCTGTGACTCCTCTATGCTGACCACCTCTGGTTGCTAAGAGAACCCTTGGCTGGGTGAAAAAAATTTCCATTTCCAGGACACTTTCTCACAGGAGAGAAATGGGCATAGTTTACTGGAATGGTGACTGCCCACCCCTGGGACAAGCTTAGCCTTGTCCACCTACACTGTTTTATTATTTGAACATTCAATTAATTTTTCTTGGAGTTTAAAGCTTTTCAGAGTCTCACAAGCATGGGCTTCTCCTGTCAAATTTCTCCTTTGAAACTGACTTGGCACAAATCTTGCTGCATTTGTTTTTGAGTGAAGCAGAAAGACCTTTTTGTTGCTATTTTTACGCTCATCTCTTCTTAATTGTTTTAGCACTTTACAAATCAAAGTTATATACCAATCTAGAAGATTATGTCCCACCATGTGCTTAGCAAATTCACAAAAGCCCATGTAAGCTCTGAAAGCCCTAACGGTTAAAGCTCTTTGTTAAATCTTGTGAATATAGTCCCAGCTCAGCTAGTGAAGTGGGCTTCAAACACTTCCCCTCTTATGCCCACTTCCCTCGGGAATACCTATCTTCCTCTCTCAATCACTGATATTCACAAGGACCTTGGCTGGCAATATCCAAGTACCCCCAATGACTCACACATCTGACAGATGATTAATATCTAAGATATACAAAGAACTCAAAAAAACTAAACAAGAACTAGACAGTGAGTTCTCAAAAGAAGAAATAAAAATGGCTACTGAGTACTTGAAAACATGCTCATGATTCTCAGATATCATGAAAATGCAAATTAATACTGCTTTGAGATTCCATTCACCAAAGTCAGAATGGCTATATCATTAAGAAAAATAATAATAACAAATGTTTGCTTTCAAGAATATGCAATCCAACGTAAAGTAGAGCAGGAGAAAACACTCCCTAAGAAGAATTATTTCTGTGTGCAAACCTTCTAATTCAGCGTATTAGGCAGATGGGATCTAAATGGAGTTTTAACACTACAAATCCTAGAAATATTAACCTACTGGAATAATGAGCAGGAAATAATTATTGTCATAGGAGATTTCCTTAAATTAGACCTCCCACAGCATGACCATAGATTTAATTTGAAAGATTAAATTGTCCTTTCAGTGCAGTAAGGCCATAAAGTACCATGGTTCATGACCCCAAGACCATCAATATATGAAAGATTTGAATCAAGAACCAGGGAATATTATTAGCTACAATGAAAAATAGAGCTCGATTATTTTGAGAATCTCCAGTGTAAAACTGCTCACATGTGCTACATCACTACCCCAAAGTCCTGACATAATTTGTAGTAAGATTGTTGTTGCAATATATTAATGCATTTTTATGATTACATTAAACAATAGACTTCTATTCACACCATTTAAAACCTAAGTCACAAATGGAAATTCACATTTCAACAAAGGACAAAAATCAAGTCAGTGGCTTTGCCAAACTTTCTATACACTTATCTCTGGTGTTGAATAATTCTGCTTTCCTCTCATTAATCACAGATACCAACTGTTCCATTTCAAGGCTACCCTCATCAGAGTGCAAAAAAAAAAAAATTCTGGCTCAGTATTGCTTGAAAGGTTCTCTTCTAACACTCAATAACAAGTCATCCTGTGGTTCACCACATGAAGTGGTTGCTATGCAACCATATTGAGAAAGGGGGAGATTTCAAGCCACAGACTATGAGCACAGGAATTAAGGTGTTAGAATAAGATTAGCTGAATGTGTACGTGTGTGTAGGCAAATACTGCATAAATTATCAGACAGTAATAAGCTGTAAGCATAAAGCAGTTTTTCTGTGAGAAAAAAAATGAGGCAGAAAAAGCAGATTTTCCAGTGAGAAGCTTACAATGTTCTTAGACTTAATTAGGGCTATCCTTTAATTTGATCATTCAAACTGCTGCATAGGCATAAGGCGCAAAGGAAAGAACAGTGGGTGGACATTTAGCAACTATATTGGGCAGGCAGCTCACACCAGTATAAATCTCTTTTTATTTCTTTCCATTGTGGGTATATATATATATAGTGAGAGAGACCTTTATAAAAAATCATGTGAAAAAATCATATATGGCATTATTTCTGAAAAGACAGAATACATGATGTTCTTAATGTGTTAGCTTAGAGACTACACCAAATAGAATCTTGCAAATTAGCAATGTGTATCTTATTTAACCTATACTGATCTCACTCTCTGATGGAGATTCTGTTAGTATTTTTCAGAAGGCAGTGAAAGAGCTGTGGTCAACCCATTTCCACCAAGCCATGGGATGATAGCTGACATCCTGGCAAGAGATGAATCACCCCTGGCCTATCCTGTAGGCCCCAAATGAAACCTATGAGGAAACTGCATGATAAACAAGAGGCATGATAAGCAATCATCACAGCAAGTCAGATCACCCAGAATGTATCACTGAGATAGACACCAATGATATCCAACACAACCCAAAGCAGAAGTCCAGAGACCCTTAAGATCTCAACAAGAAAGCAGACTAAAATCTCACTCACTATGACTCAAGGAACTGAGGGGAAGAGGAGACCGAAACATTGTAAGAGCCATGGTGGGGTAGAATATCCAGAGACATGTCCCCCCTCAGGAACAATATACAAAGTGGGGGCAGAACTGGCTACTTCTTGTACAATTCATAACCCCTACTCCATGGACTGATCCAGTAGGCCCAACAAGGGGGATCCCCAATGGATTGGGAATAGGGAACAGGGAAATGGGGATACCATCATAAAATTTGTTCATACAATGTATCTAATTTTGGATAACAAAGATATCAATAAAAAATTTAATGAAAAATAAATAAATAAGAAATTGCTCTGATGATCAACGTAGAAGGTGAAAACGCTTATGTGCTTCACACTTTAATAGTTTGCCATCCCAGGCTTGACAGCAATCACTGGCCAAAGGTGTAGAGCACATTGTGATGGAAGTGTGTGGTGGAGGTTTGCCACTTCCTCATAGCCAGGAAACAGAAGAGTAGGTGGATAGATTGCTCCATCCCTTCACAAAAATGCCTCCCAATGGCCTTGAGACTTCCTACCCAAACTCACCTTCTAAATTTCCCACTACACCAATAGCATACAGCAGGAAACCTTTGACCCATGATTAAGATCCATAGAACCTTATCATCTATCATAGAACCACCCACTTTTATGCAAGTAAATATTAAGGACACTAAAAAAGAGACGTTATCTCAGCCTATACGAACTGTAACACTAAAAGCAAAATGGATATGCTTAAATGAAAGAAGTTTTTATCTGCTAATGGAAGAGTTTCCATATGGAATGTGTTTACCCTTCTCTCAAAACAAAAAATAGCTTCAAAACGAGTTTGGTTTACTTATTAACCAAAAATATCTACGCTTTTGACACTTGGGAAAAGAGTAGACTAAGTCCCTCAAGTCGGGTTGGGCTACTGCTGTTTCCTCTGTCAATGTCTTGCCACTAAATACCACCAGAATTACATTCATAGTTCAAGAAGTCGAATTCCTTATTAACTTTGGTGGGGGATCAAACATGTGTGGAAATGCAGGCATCTTGAAATGTTCTTTAAAGGCTGAATTGTGTCCACCACCAAATTAACTTGTTTAAGCCATAACTTGTTGGACCTCACAACGTGTATTTGGAGATTTTTTTTAAAAGGTAAAGTTAAGTAAAATTGTTCGTATGGGGCAACTACAATTGACTGATTTTCTTGTAAGAAGAGGAAATCTGGGCACACAGGGAGATGTCAAAGATGTGCCTGTGCAAAGCCAATACTCAGAAAGAGCCAAAAGGTAGGGAGCTGCAAACCAAAGAAATCAGCTTCTCAAGAGACCAAACTTTATGAAACAGTTTTATCATGAACTCCTAGAACAGGGGGCTGGAGGGATCAGGTAGTAAAGTCTTTACAAGTGTGTGGACCTGAGTTCAAACCCCAAGCTTACATATGCATGTCCAGTGTGGTGGTGCTTTTCTGTAATTCCAGAGCTCCTCAGAGACAAGCAGATCCCAGAGAAAGCTTTCTAGCAAAAGTAGTCAAATTGGTGAGTCCTGGGTTCAGCAAGAGACCTTGTGTTAATAACAAGGTAGAGAGCAGTAGAAGGAGACACTTGATGTCAACTTCTAGTCTCAATGCACACAGGGCACCTATACACATCTGAATATGCACACACACACACATACATACCACACACACAGACCCATAAGCCGAAAAGAACACCAAGCATGGGGAGAGGAGATATCCCTGAGAGAAGTCTGTATTTTGTTATGGTGGCTCTGGCAAACAAGCACAGAAAGTGTTATTATCTCTCATGGCATTTAGACTTTAATTGGTTACTTGTTAAAGAATATAAGAAGGCAGGGACAATTAATTCCATGTTTTGCTATCTTAATAAATCTCAACCTCTACTGAATGCAGACCATGTAGAAGCTAACACTGTCCTTGGTAAAGGCCAGTATTCCCTGGATTTAGCCATGGAAGAGGAATACTCAGGCACAGTGACCTTGTTTTTGTCTGCTTAAAAATATGATGATGAAGTGATATTCTTGGGTCTTGCTATGTCCATTTCTCAATGTCTTTGTTGAGTGTTAGTATTTAATGGATAATTCATATACAAAGGAAAGGAAATAACTGCCAATGTGAACCCAGCCACAAATAATACTGAGGCATAGAGGTGGGCCAAACCTAACCCTGGATGTCAAGGTCTATTCTTTTCAACTTCATCTTTGAATGAATTTTGGAGTAATTCATCCTTCACTTAGGTGTGAAATTAAAATGTATGCAAACTCAAGATAATTTGGTACCGTATTGGATTTATTTAAGCAGCCAGAGAGGTTTGTCTACCATACACAGTCTGACCATCCTTCACCCACATCATCATGGACGTATTTTCTCCACATTGTTCTGTCTCATCTGAGTAGCTGGGATGCTCATAAATTTAAGTGGCAAACTTACTCCTACTGATTAAATTACCAGAAAATAGTTGAAATTTATTTAGTCCTTATTTGCAAAAGAGCTTTGTATCATCTTGTCAATTATTCCTCCCAGGAAGAAAGCTAAGGATGACCCAATGAGATCAGATGGCTTTCTGAAAGGCAGACAGGGAAGAAGCCAGAGTGGGTAGTTATCTTCTAAAACTAAAAGTCCACTCAGAATGCTGCACCTGTTAAATTGTTTGTTCAGAGAAAGCAGACCTGAGGCCAAGCTATCTCCTTCTTTTCCATACTCAGCTATTTATTACCTTGTTTCACCTCTCTGTGCCTCAGTTGTAATATCCCTAAAATGGAATTTAAATGAATATTTAGTGCATAGGAGGTTTTGCATAGATCAGTAACTCAGTATTCTGAAAGGGTTTTGAGTGGTGCAAATATATACACCTATTAAATTTTAGAAAAGTTTTAATTATATTCTTTTAAAATTCATATACTAAACTCTGAACATCCTGATGCTCAAAATGTCATCATATTTAGAGAAAGGAATTGTTAAGATTCAGATATAAAAATGTTCCCCATTGGCTCTTATGTTTAGTGATACTCTTAAATAAAACTTTAGAAGCTCGGGTCTCTCTGGAGGAGGAAGGCCAGTGGGAACAAGTACCTGAGGACAATTTATCTCATTTTATCTCTTCCTGTCTCACACTCTGACTCCTGTCTGCTTTGAGGTGAATCGTTCTTCCAACAGACACTCCTACATCATAGGATTCATTCCAAGCATATGGGACCAAACAACCACATTGGAGCCCTCTGAAACTATGAGCCAAAATAACTTCATCTCTTAAGCATGTTTTGCCAAGCATATTTTTTTACATAAATGAGAAAAGTAACTAACAAACGGTTTTTCAGTAGCAATTCATGCACAATGAGATCATTTAGGGGAACTGTGCATTTCTGATAAAGTCAAGACTAGATATATATGTAGTGTTGAAAAAGACAAGATGCATATGTACATGAGGACACGTCAGTATGACAACCATCCAATAGCCAGTGAGAGAAGACTCAGGCCAGACCAAACCTTGAAACATTTGATTTAGAACTTCTAGCCACCACTCAAACTGACAAAGCGTATGTTATTGTTGAGACAAAGACAGGATCCCACTATGCAGCTCAAGACAGCCTCCTAAGTGCTGAGATTATAAATGTGCACAGTCATAATGTTCTTGAGAAAGTAAATTTCTGTTTTGAGTTTTACTAATAATTTGTGTTGATTATGTATCTCTGCTGCTAATTTAACCAATAATTCTTTTTGTTTTTACAATTAGAGGAAAAAATTATTGTATTTTTCTTTTGTATTAAGAATTTTAATATATAAACATACTTTAATTTAATACCATCCCATTACCCTCTTTGTTCCTCCTCACCCATTCCAACTGAACCCTTTCTTCTTCCCAAGAAATCCTCCTCCTAATTTTATGCCTTATTTTTTGTCCTCATTAATCTATTGTGCAGGTCTTGTGCAGGAAGGACATCCACTGAAGTCACGCATGCACCAGTCAGTTCATGTCTGGAAGACAGTAGACACATACTCCTTCCTGCCATATCTTTCTGCTCCTCTTCCACAATGGTCCCTGGGCCTCTGAGAGCATAATAGAGACGTCTCATTTAGCATTGAGCTCTAAATAGACACTTCTTTTCAACACTTTTGATGATCCCAGTCTCCTCAGTACTCACATCCATCTTAAAAAGAAGCTTCTCTGTCCATTGGTGGGAGAAGCATTCATATTCTTTACACTAACTCTGACATGTACTCTGCACCCTGGTGGATGTGATAGAGATGACTCATCCAGTGTTGATCATTCAACTGTCACTTGCTCTCATCACCTTAATGAGTCTTGGGGCTTTCTGGTTTTCAATGCTATCTGTAGCAATAAGCTTCTCTAGGGATGGGGGATATTGCTCAGTAGTTAAAGGGACTTGCTTGCAACACCTGCTGGCTTGGATTCATTCAATATTCCATCCACTCAGGCATAGTTGGATGGCAGTTCATTTGCAGCAAGAGATTGTGGTATGTCAAAGCTTATGTACAAATAAGAAAATGAATATTTTAAGTAAAGAAGCTTCTTTAAGCAAAAAAGAACAGTCCTAACTATGGGCATAAACATAACTATTTGCAAAGCAATTGGATGGGCACATTGTATCCATTTTTCTAAAGAACAGTGGTAACTTTCCAACTAGGGTTTATGCCATTCCAAACCCTCAGCTCTTTTACTCTTTCTTCAGTATCCAGATGAATTCCCTCCCACGGAGTGGGCCTCCAGTCCAGTTAGAGAGCATCTGGTGATTCCTATACAAGAGAGACCTACCACTGTTGTACCACTGGGCTCATCCTGCCTGACTGACCCCTTGTGCAGCTCTCAGGCCCACCGCTGATTAAGGCTGTTGATTAATTTATCTCCCTAGCACTTTCCAGCACTATGACTGCCAGCCTGCAGGGAGGAGGCTTCCAGCTCAGTTCCAGTTTGATTCCTCTATTTTATAACACTGAAAAAGTAGTGTCTTCAGCAATAGGATGTTACCATCTAGTTCTGGTGGACAACCGAAACTATTGGAAAGAGCCTGTATTGTTTCAGGGACTTGAGGGTCTTCCCTGACCAGCAACTTAGTAGAAGGAAGGTAGTGGGATTTTCATGTAACAACCTGTGGCTTCTGTTCACAGTATTATTCACCCCCAAAGGGCACTGTTGCCCAAACTGTCTTTTATTGAACAATACTATATTAGCTAATGGAGAATTAGGTTTCCATATGGCTTATTCATAACAACTTTGGTTTTGTGTATTTCTCCCCTCCTAGCGCTTTTTCTCCATACACTTCCCCTGGCCTCACTTAGACCTTTCTACCTTTTCATATTCTGTCCCTATACTTACATGCATACAATTCTCTTCCCTAAGTCTTCTCCCCTCCTCCTCCCTCTTTAGCCTCTTTATAGCTTCCTGGGCTCTACTATTGACTCTGACCCCGTCTTGCACTCAGGTATAAAGATTCAAAATGAGGATCCTGAGCCTGGGCTGCCTCAGTTAGTATGGTACTTTATAGATCTATTCATTTTCCTAGGAGTTTCATACTCATTTTTATTTATAGCTGAACAAAAAATTTTTGTGCTTATGTCTTCATTACCTATTTATCAACTGATGGACATCTAGGCTGATTCCATTTTCTATCCACTGCCACAGAAGCTCCACTTGAAATTTGTCATATATTGAATGAAATAAATTATTTCCTCAACTTCTTTTTTGATTTTTTTTTGACATAGGGTATCACTCTAGCCCAGGCTGATCTGGAACTCACTCTGTAATCCCAGGCTGGCCTTGAACTCACAGAAATCCTCCTACCTTTGCCTCCTGAGTGCTGGGATTAAAGGGGTGTGCCCCAATTCCAGCTATTTCTTCAACTTCTTGTTGAGCTAAATGTGTCTTGGAAAATTACAATGTTTGTATTCATTACCTATTTGTTTCATCAGTTAATACCAACCAATCTTATCTTCATTTTTGAAAATGGCCTTGTGATGAAAACAGGCAAAAGCAACAGAGAAAGCGTTAATTAGAGGTGGAGCTCCATGACAAAAAGATCTGGAAAGAAGGTGAAAAATCCAGTGTACCAAGACTGATATCATTATGAGGAATAATATAATCCATGTATAAATGAATCAGCTTTACCCTTGAACAAAAGAAAGTGAGATCCATTTCTTCTTTCATTAAATGTAGTCTAATCAGTGTGAATTCCTTACATTACATTACTATAAAAAAGTGAATTATCCTTAATTGAATGGGTAGATAATGGATAAAAGATAGAAATTTCTTTTCACTTCATCTGAAGTGACAATTCCAGCCCAGTAATCAAACTGCTTCATGCTGTCTGTCAAAAGCCTAAATTATTTCCTTGATGTCTGCCACCATTCCTTCTTATCTTATTTTTGATCTATAGGATTAAAATTGGTTACTGCTGTAAGAAAGTTGCTTTCCAGAACCAGGAAGAAGTATCACACATCAACTCATTCACATGTCTTTAGAGACAATCTAACCACATTATCACACCCAATTTGAGAAACTTAGACCTTCCAGAGAAAGGAGAAGGGGAGATGAGTAGGCCTCAATATCATACAATGTAATCATGCTAAAGTAACTTAAAAGAAAAGTATGTGGGAATTAAAAGGAAATTGTATGGAGAGCTCCAGGTTCAATAAGGGACACTGTTTTCAGGAAACATGGCAGAAGACAAGACCTAATGTCCTCCTGTGACCTCTACATGTGTGTGCCAGGATAGGTGCATCTGTACAAACATATGTATGCCCCACATGTGCCCACAGAAATCACACATACTACATCCCCTACAAAACACACAAACAATAAAGATGTATATTACTTCTAACTTCAAATTAAAAAAATCCTTAGTACTTTTCTTACTGAATAAATGTTGATGTGATAAGAATGCTTTCCACCAAAAGCTAACTCATGCAAAAGTTCTCAGACTTCCTCAGAACAATGTAAAGTACATTGAAGTCTTTACAAGAAAATGTATAAAATTGTATTAATCATCACAGATGCTTTGAGATACTTAACTCAAAAAATACTTCAATTATCTCAACTTTTCTAATTATGTAATAATATAACTTCAAATCTATTTTATATGATTCCAAATTGCTTTAAATTTTACTCGTTTTACACATCACAATTGTAAGAATCCATAGGAAAACTTTTAATAAGTTCACTCAAGATTACATATTTTGTGGTTACCTAGGTGATAGTTTAATGCATAATTAGTTGGACATTATATTCATAATTGGCCCAACACACTGCCTGTTTGTTCCAGCAATAGATAAACAACCCTACATCCACTTTTGGAAGTAGCATTATAATGAATAAAAGGCAAAAACAACAGAGAAAGCATTAAGTAGAGGTGGAGCTAAATGATGAAAAACATGTAGGAGAAAGGTGAAAAATCCAGACTGATATCATTGTGAGGAAGAATATAACCCTTGGATAAATGAATCAGCTTTACCTCATGAACTAGAGAAAGATCCTCAGAATGATGTCAGCCTTGGTGACACAGTTCATAGAATTCGATCACTATTTTAAGTATAGTCAAAGCTGTGTTACTATTCACATTATTTATTGATGAAAACCAAAGATTCACATTTGTTCCATTACTGTTGATATTTTAAAAGCCAATTTAAAATTTATTCTTCCCTCCCTGCCTATTCCTCCTAGGATCAAGAATTTTATAAAATTTCACAATTGTTGTTATAAATGTTTGTATATTAGTCCTAAAAATGTTAAGATCTATGTAATTTAATTTCTATTTTAAAAGAAATGATAAATACATATATAGTTTTGATAAATATATTTTATGATAAGAATACATAAGAAAATGGGCTGTGAATTATATTGGCCAAATTTGTAATCCCAGCACCTGGGAGTCATAAAGTCAGGAAGTTTTAGCACAAGTTCAAGTCAGTCTGGTCTACATAATTCCAACCAGCCATGATTACCTAATAAGAACCTGTCTCAAAAGAATCAAATTAGAAACATGTAAGTAATATCCATATATATCCCCAAATGATTGTAATACGTTATTCATTTGTACTAATTAAGTCAATTGTTATAATTATTCAGCCAACCACCTTCCATTTTAGAAAGCAAATAATTTTGACCTTAATTTACATGTATAATTGTTCAATCTTTAATTATGGGCTTGGAATTCATTCTGAAGTACTTAATTTTATTGGTATCACACAAGGAATAAATGATTGCTTCTCTTGAAATGTTTAGTAATTTAAATCAAAAGATACCGTTGCATATCAGAGTGAGCGAGAGTCTAATGCCAAGCTTATGATTAATATTATTTCTAAAACTAGCTGTGTATTTTTATAAATTTTACTTTCTTATTAACAGTTTTCATACATGTACGTACTTGAATCCAATCCCTCCAAGTTACCTTCTCTGGACTCCTGAATCCTATTTCCTGAAACCCTTTTTCTTTCTAAGTAATACCACTTCTAATTTACTGTCTTTTGTTCTTTCCTTTTACTTTTCCTTCTCTGCCATCCAGGACAGAATGTTGATGGGCCCCATACTGTGCAAGGTTTTGTACAGGTAAAAACAGCTGCTTTGAGGTCATGAATGCTACAGTAAAGTTAAGGCAAAGTCAAATCTGGAAGACAGTGTTCCAAAGCACTCCTCCCCATCACCTGACTTTTGCATTCTTTTGGTTATTGTTACTTGCTTTGTTTTTGTTTTGGGGGGTCGAGCCTCACTCTAGGCTAGGCTGACCTGGATTTTTCTATGTAGTCTCAGGGTGGCATTGAACTCATGGCAATCCTCCTACCTCAGCCTCCTGAGTGCTGGGACTAAAGGCATGCAGCACCAAGCCTAACTCTTTTACATTCTTTCTAGATCCACTTCTGCAATGTTCCCTGAGCCCTGGCGAGGGAGATAATAGATGTCTCTCTGAGCACTTAACAGCCACTTACTCTCAGCACTTTGATGAGCTTTGAGTCTCCTCAATAGTCACCACCCACTGCAAATAGAAGCCTCTCTAACCAAAGCCAAGAGCAGCACTAACCTGTGGGCATAAACAGAAATATTCAGAGGGTAATTAGATGATCAGAGCATAACAATGCAGAAAAAGAAAAGTGGGCCTATGACCTTCCCAGCCATAGGCTTTGGGTAAGGTTTTCAGTACCAGGCATGAATTCCTTCCTGTGGGGCAGGCCTTAGATCCAAACAGCTATTGATTACCTACTACTTAAAGTCATGCCACTGTTGCTCTATTGGGCACACGTTGCCGAATTGGCCAGTTGAGTAGTTTCCAGGACCCACGGATAACTTTTTTCTCTCAGAAGCCTATATTGCACTTTCCAGCATTATAAGAGCGAGCCACCATGGAAGAGGCTTCCAGCTCAGTTCTACTTTGATTTCTCACTGGTATCTTCAGCAATAGTTATGTGATTTTAAGCAAACTACCCACAGCTTAGCACCTCAATTTTCTCTCCTCTGAAAGAATTCCACAGGATCTCTTACAGTATTAATCGGTGTTTGTGGAGACAATGTAATAAAAATACTATGAGCACAAGACGATGATTACAACTTAACTGTCAATTAATTTTTCTGCTCCAGGTTTAATTTTCAATATAGAAATACAAAGTAAATTGAAATAAAAGTGTGGTGGTTTAAATCAGCTGCTCCCCATAAACACATGTGTTTTGAATGCTTGGTCCCAGCTGATGGCAAATGGGAGGTAGAGCCTTGCTAGAGGTGGTGTGTTGTTGGGGGTGGGCTTAGAGACAACTCCTCCTTGTCAGAACTTGGCTCACTTTCCTGACACTGTTTTCTAACTGTTGTCCAGTCTCTGCTCATTGTATAATTTCTCCTGTCATCATGGAGCTTCTACTCAAGACGATAGGACAAAAGAAAAAGAAAAAATAATTTTTTATCAGCTGCTTTTGGACAGATACTTTATTCCAGAATCTAGAAATCCACTACAACAAAAAGAAATGCAAAATAAACTGGAAGCTGTCTCAAACAGAACTTACATAACTTACAGTGATTATTGATACATATAGACCTAGCCAAACAAGGTAAAAACTTCTGTATCAGAAAAATTCATTCAACATTTTTTCCAAAAACACAATGTGTGCAGAGTTTACGACTGCCCTTATCTCCGCTCTTCTTTTCTTATGACCTTCCATAATCCTGTATAAAACTAATAAACTAATCAACATCATAAAATTAACATTGCCAGAATGAAATTCTATCTCTCTTACAGGACCACAGACTTTTCCATCCTGTATGAACCTTGGTCTTGTCTGTCAACTTGACTAGATTAAGAAACACATGGAGCATTAATGAAGCAAACTTTTGCTTGTATTTGTAAGGTCATTCATAGACAGGATTTAGTCTTAAAGACTGTGGTGGAATAAATGGATTACCTTTGATGGAGTCATAATAATATGACATTGCTGGCAGATAAAGGAAGATAGAGAGGGTGGGGCATGGTTGACAAAGTTGATCACTGAGAATATGATCCTAGGGGCTTTCCGTGTGTGCCCTTCTCTGCATCCTGTTGTCCAAGAAGTGAATAACAGCCCATACCACACACTCCTGCCTCTATGATATTTGGCCTAAATGAATGTGGCTAAACAGCCACAAGGTAAACCCTCTGAAACCATGAGCCTCCCTGAAGTTGTTTCAGGCAGGTGTTTGTTCAAAACAATGTAAAGGTAACTAATACATCCACTATTCACATTTACTGAGGCCATAACCCAGGCGTCATCCTTGGCATGTCTTTTCCTCACTTCTTACATTCAACAAAGTTTAAGCCATGATACATATATAGATTTCTACATCTTTCTATTATCCATACCAGTAGCACACCATTACAAGTCATGATTCTCTCGTGTAATTTTTATCCTTATAAAAATGAGTTCAGCGTATATTCTCCTGTTCAAACCTTCCATGGACAATTCAAGGTGCTCAAAAGAGTGCCCTCACCATAGCTAACATGTTTCTAGACTGTCTTTCCAATCAAACCTAGTACCTCTTTCTGGAAACTCACTGAAGAGTCATACTAACCTTTCCCTCTTTTCACATTTCCCCTTATTATTCCTTCTCCTGGAATGTCCTTACCCTCAGGTTGTCATATATACTGAGGCTAACTTCCGGCTCTCCATTCACACACCACCTTAGCAGTGGCCCTTTTTGCTACCCCATTTCAAGTAAACTTGCCTCTTCATTTTCTGTTGTTCGTTTACTTTCATCTGCACCAAAAGTGATCGATAAAGAGGTGCTGATCTATCCTGTAACATAGAACAATGGAATAGAGTTGACTGATGGCCCTTGTAAGAAATTCCTTCAAGCCTTAGCTACCTACCTGGGTGACCTCAGCCAGGGGCTGAGTAATGAAAGACACTATGTGCTCAGTAGTGCTTCAATATTAGAGCTGGTAGAAATTTTCAGGTTCAGCAACAGGGATGATCTTTGCCAAATATCCCTTCCTATCTCTTTCTTTCACAAGTATAATCCACTAAAATAAATTTTCTAATGCCAAGCCCACCTTAGTCTCCACACATTAGAAGACAAATAACTAGACAAATTAGATCACTTTTTTTGAAGGCAGAGATTTTGTCTCATTAACCACTATAACAATAGTGTCCCTTATATTAATCAGGTCTGCAAAATACCAGAAATAACTAAGTTACTCAAAGGGAAAGTTTGTGTCATCTCAAAGTTTCCAAGGTTTGTGTCATGGTCACTTGGCTCTATCACTTTGGTCCTTTAGCTCCACAGTATGTCTCGATAGAAGCATGTGGCAGAGAAGGTCTGTTTCCCTTACAAGGGCCAGGAAATACACAGAAAAGCAAAAGGAGTTGTGATCCCAATATCCCAGTCAAAGAAATTACCCTAATGACCTTACATCTTCCCACCAGGAAACTTAAATTTTCCACCACCTCCCAGCAGTGCCCCAAGCTGACATGCAAGCCTTTAACATCTGGATCTTGGTGAACATGGATCCAAATCATACTATCAAAATTTTGGGGCAAAGGAAATAACTATCTTTAATTAAACACAAAGTAGCTCTGAAAAAAAGGAGATGCTTGATGCATAAACATTAGAGCACTAATAATAAAATAGAAAAAAGGGGAAAACAGCAATCTACAATTGTTCTATTCCAGTATATCAAGCTTTTAAAAATGCTTCTTTTTCCCTAGCCATATGCTTTCAAAATCATGCCTTGTTGTACTCATAGCATTGCAAATATAACTTCTTGTCCACTGATTAATTTTAACTTAATACATTTTTCCAAACTGTCAAAATATTCATATTATAACATTGCATTGGTGTTTATGTTTCATTAGATAGCTACACAGTAATTTACTTACTAAATTATTGGTGTTTCCACACAAATTTTTCTGTGTTAAATGAACCAGTCAAACAAGTACCTTTTAGTAGAAGAGCTAAGTTGGATTTCTTTAGGAATATTAGGTTAGAATAAGGAACATCTTTTTATTCTGTAAACTCCATTTTGTTGTACATTGGCAAATGCTATAAAGTAAGAAATCAGTATTTTATATTAAATGGCTCTTGAGTTAAAAAAACACAGATAAATGAAGAACACACTAAGAGATTTTATGTCATTGAATTGTCACTGAGTTAGCTGTACATAATCAATGAAATCATTTCCAATTGGACAGGAATATTTAGTAGGTCCTCAAGTTCTATAACAGAAAATACAAAGGCTAATATGAGGCTATATATGGGTCTATGTTCATATAAATTTAATTTGAAATATCTATTGATTAGAGCCCAATTTGTTTGTTTTTAAAAGCAAGAATCTTTCTAAGAGTATAACAATGGGCTTAGAAAGTTGACGATGTAACAGATGAATATATTATTTCATTATGGTAATTCACTGAGTAAAGTTGGTTTTTAAAGTTTTAAGGAAGTAGAATACCCCAGTCCTTGATACATTTAAGTAGGAGCTTCAATATACGGTGAGGAGTGTTGAGAATCCTTGAGTGTCTGCCATAGACTACAAAATCCAGTGTCACTGCCATTACTAGTCTTCACAAAACCATTAAGTCCTCACTTGCTCCAGTACTCCAATTAATTTCTTCACCCATTTGAAAAAAAGGCTCATAACAACTAGGCTTAACTTGAAGTACAGTGGAAAGAGGTACATTAAATGTAAGCTTTGTGTCCTGTTGTATCCTTATTTCAAGAGAATGAATATACTTATTATTTTGGTTAGGCTTAGGTTAAATTATATCATGGTGACACATTCCCAGATTTCATAGGTTTGACATATGAGGAGTTTATTTATTATTCATATACTAGTGTGGCTCTTTTTCATGCACTAATTCTGGACCAAGTTTCACATCATATAGCATGTTACAGCTCTATCATTCTCATGAGCCTGAGAATGCATCCAGACTAGACAAAAGAAACTATAGGAGTCATTCCTTGTTGTGGAAGAAGCTTGCCCACCTTTAGAAGGCACAGATGAAATGACATTTCATTTTTCTTCACATATGTATCTTTGACACAAGAGAGTTAAGAATATATAGTCTAAATATGTTCATAATGATTATCATATTGATATAAAAGGAAAGCATGGGTATTTTGAGGAGAGTTGGAGTTTGTTCCACATTTAGGCAAAACTGGAACATCATCAAAATGCTTTTAAAAATAAATCACTCCCTAAAACCAGCACTCAGAGGACTACTCTAAGGGTTTGTTGCACATCCCTCCATCTCATTGCAGTCATATGTTTAAATATATTTCCAATGAATTCATAGTGTGTCTAACACTTTTTCCATTTTAAAATAAAATTAAAATTCTTGATATGGTCATAAAAAGATGTTTAAAAGATGGACTTTATCACTGCTTCCACACTACAAACCATCCACAGAAATTTTTTTGCCTAGAACATTTTTGTTTACTTTGAAGTTTTCTCTACCTATAATCTCTCAATTTTTTGCAGGTCTGAAATCTTCTAATTCTCCATGTCTCAACTCCAGTCATCACCTCAGGAAGTCTTCCTTCAGTGATGATCTAAGAATATATCCTCCACACAGTAATTGTATACCATAAACATGTTTAATGTTTTTAGTACTTTTTGAAATTTTTTTCTAAATTTATCTCTAGTAGACTATATAAAGTCTCCTCTCACATATATCAGTTAAAAATATATAACAGAATAAGGAAATATTTATAGTAATTAGTTCTTAATGAAGGTCTTCTCTAAGGAGAAAGAATTTATCTTTCTTATGAAGCATCATTTATCCAGAGATGTCTGGTATACAGTAAGAACTTAATGAATGCATCAATGTTCCTATAACTGTATAACAAACCACTTCAGAATTAAGGTACTTAAAGCAATAACGATTTCTTATTTCTCAACTGTATGGGTTAGAAATTCAGGCAGTTGAATAATTCCTCTCCACATGATATAGGCTAGATTTTTTATCCAATGACAGTCACACAGACGCTCATAGGTGGTATATTAGTCAAGGTTATCTAGAGAAACAGACCCAACAAAATGAATTGTAATAAAAATGGGGATTTATTGGATTAGCTCAAGGCAGTCCCACATTAGCAGTCTGCAAGCCAGAGAGTCAAGGAACTGGCAGCCCCTCAATCCACCTGACTGGGTGTCTCAGCATTCCTAATCCAGTCCTGAAGGTCTAAAGGCTTCCTGGGGAACCGCTGGTTTTCAGTCC
Source organism: Zapus hudsonius (assembly GCA_004024765.1). NCBI lineage: Eukaryota > Metazoa > Chordata > Mammalia > Rodentia > Dipodidae > Zapus > Zapus hudsonius. The sequence continues at coordinate 25,988 of PVHP010004091.1, read as the reverse complement.
AGGCTGGAAGGCTGAGGAAACTTGGTTCCAATGTAGAGGAAGAAGAGATTCATGACAAACACAAGCAGCAAGCAGGCAGGCAGACAGGCAGGGAGGAGAGATTTTCTCCCCTTTTATGTAGCTTTAGGGGTGGGTCTTGAAACCTTTCCCAGATTTTTGGCTCCCTTGGTCTCTGGAATTTCCTTCCTGCAATGCTCTGCTAAGAAGGATGTTCATTTTTCATTCCTCTGAGCTTCCCTTCATCCTGTCCCCTACTGAGAGGGCTGTCTTTCTATGAACAACCTCAGAGAATCACCCAAGATTGCCAAAAAGGTCAAATTGACAAAATGTAACTATTACAGGTGGTTTGTCTTCTCGGGTAAGCCTCTAACTATTCCAGTGCTTACCTTGGATTTCCTACACTGTGGAAACTAAGTCAGCAAGGCCAGAAGTCTTCAAGAAGAGTTGCACTTAGATGGAGGAGAAGGAGGACATGATAGAGCCCAACAGATGCTTCTGTGTTTATCACCTCAGTAAATGAAGTCTTTCACATCCTATTCAAATTCTTCTTTTGGCCAACTCTTACCTGAAACCATACATAAAGGGAATTGGAGAACTTAATTTGAAGTGGCATAAACCACACAAATACATTTTTTTTTATTATTCAACCTAAGTTGGATATCATTCAAAGTCTATTCATGTAGTTCATTTTTATTTAAAATATTTGAGATCCTCTAGACATCAAATTTCCACATAATATCTCCATATTCAAGTCAAATAAATATTTCATCCTTAAAGTCAGGTATTCCAGTGTTCAGAGGTGGAAACAGGAAGATTTAGGGGGTTCACTAGCCAGACAGTCTAACCTATTTGGTGAACTCCAAGACACTGAGAGACTGTCAAAAAAGATGGATTTTGCTCTTGAGGAGTGATGCTTAGCATTATTCTTTGGCCTTCACATAGACACACATGCACATACATGTACATTCATACTGATACAAACATGGATACACATCAACACATACATATTTCACATTTCAACAATGAAAAGTCAAAACTCTTGCCCTAGCTTCTTAATCTCCCCCCAATTCAGTCCAGTGCCTCCTCACTTCATTACCTAGTACAACTTTCTGAATAATCCATATTTTGTTCCTTCTTTCCATAAAGCCTTAAAGCAAGTTCCTATTACACATAGAAAAGGACACGCCAAAATCCTTTACCACAATTTACAAAGGACACCACAAGGTCCATTGTTCATCCGCTTACTCCATCCTGCCCCCCTTTATGGAGGCAGGGTCTCATTCTAGACCAGAATGACCTGAAACTCACTCTGCAGCCCAGGCTGGAGTCAAACGCATGGCTATCCTCAGACCTCAGACACCAGAATTAATAACGTGAACTGGCATGCTGTGTTTCCTTCAATGACATTATCTGATAACCCCCATCTGGTCTTCTAAGCTTCACCAGCATTGGCCTTCTTGGTATCTTCACACCAAATATGTTCATTTCCCTTGATGAAGCTCCTTCGGGTTTTCATGCACCGAGCTCTCCCCAGTTCCTCTCATCTCTGATTACTTGGCATCTCCCAGAGAGTTTCTTTATATTCATTGGAGTTGTGTATTATTTGTTCAGTTGCTCCTGTGTTTGTTTGTTCCCATTAATGTAAGTTCAATAAACACTGGGATCGTGTAACTTAAGTGTACAGCTTAAACAGAGCCTTTCTCAGTAAAAATCGTGGAATCATGATAAACATAGTATCCCTCTGTTTTTTCAAAGTACTAGAACTGGAAGAAAAACCAGGGCAAAACATTTCTAGGGGAAAAATTCACATGAGCGATCGCTTTCCCTGAAATGTTATACACATGATTATCAAGCATTTCTATATAAAATATTTAGTGAATTAGTGTTTATTAAATTGCTTATTAGGGACTGTCTAGAAATAAGACAATATCACAAAGTTTTGTATTTAGATTGATGACAACTGCACACACATAAAGCTAAGGTAAATGTACGCCAGAAGAATGATGACTGCAATTAAAACTAAGAATTATTTAAGATGCAAATACATTTATTTAGTCAGGATAGTTGTTGCAATTTTGTTTGTCACCATTGAAATTCAAATGCATTTTATTGGCTTATTCATATATATATATATATATATATATATATATATGTGTGTGTGTGTGTGTGTGTGTGTGTGTGTGTGTGTGTGTTTGAGGAATTATTTGAAAGTTACTTTTACATATTATAGTTATAATTTAAATAATGAACTCATTGCATATTCTAGTAATAATGATTTCTACTACCACTTTCATTTTCAAAACCATAAAATTTTTCTTTGAATTATTTTTGGCGGGGAGACAGGGTTGCATGCATCTCAGGCATGACCATGTAGCCCAGGATAACCCTTGACTATTCATTCTCCTACCTGCACCTCTTGGATGGTAGGATTGCAAGGTACACCACACTGGATTTATGATTTTTTTCTTCAATATAAGTCTCTCTAGTTATTGATAAGGATTTGATGTTTTAAGCACAGTGTGAACTGGATTCAAAAATTCATTTGTTCCTGTTAGAAAAGTCTTAGTTGCTATAAGGCAAGCAAATGGCTATAAAAAGTGAAAGATGCTGCATTGGGGGGAAAGGTCCTAAAAAAGGAGCATGTAAACAAGATAGCTGCTGGCAACTTGTGAAAATAACAATCCTGGACATCAACCAATAGCAATTTCTTAATTCTTAAAAGAAATGGCAGGGAGAGTCGATTTGAAGAAGAGTGTATCAGCCAAAGACAACAATTCTCATTCTGCCCCTGTCAAAGAAAAACTCAGCAAGATGTAGTCACGGCGCCCTTCTGTATGGCTGTATTTCCATGGTAACCTCTAACTCAGGCTGCACTATAATGACAGAACAGTAAGAATGTTCCTTTAAAGAGAAAAGAATGCATGTAGGTCACACATGAGAGAAAAATACGACGTAAGAAGAAAAGATTCATTTATAGGAATGTACATGCTGAATTCTGTAGAAAATGAAACATCTGGTCAATACAGCCTTGCAGAGTCTTTTATTATAAGTGTGCACACTTTTAACTCTAGCTACTGAAACTTGGACTGTTTCTGATATAGCAATAAGGAAAACCATAAAGTGAAAACTGAGTGATAGGGGATAATTTTCCTATTTACGTAATCCAGAAAAATAATCTCTACTTCAAACCTAAGTGGAATAAATTTCATTTGTCTTCTCTAGAGGTACCAAATTCTTTTTCAGAAGTCATGCACATCTATCCCCAAGCATCAGGGAAATCCATTCACACACAAGGAGAGCTGCACTGCACTCATTCTTAACAATGCATCTATCTGCATTGAGAAATAAACATGGAAAAATTAACTGAACTATAGTACCAAAACCAGACATGATGTGTTTAAGAAACATTATATATGTGTTTGTTTTTTTCTTAACTTTTCCATCAACATTTGGGTAGAGGTACCATTATTTTCCCTATTTTATTGATGAAGAAACTAAAATGTAAATATCTTTTAATTTCCCTCCTGGGCACACAGTTCATGCACATCACATCAGAATTCACGACAAGACCATATGATTGCAGAGCCTGTGTTTCTATCTACTCTGTGGATAACACCGATTGCCTACATTGAATTCCTTCTTTGTGGATATATGATCAAATATCTCAACTCAGCTGATGTGTCACTAGTATTATGTAACCAGTGTTTTTAAATGATAAATATTTTTATTTTTGTTTCAGAGTTTCCATAGGCCAGGAAATAAAATGTAGCATGATGCTGGCTCAGAATTCATGTGAGATGATACTTAACTAGGTGAGGAGTTGAGGTTACAGTTATCTGAAGACATGACCTTGGCTGAAAAACATGATTCCAAAATGGTTCATTCATGACTGTTGGCAGGAGGCTTGAGCTCCTTATTACTTGTACTTCTGCATGTTACTATGGACGTGACCTTACAAAACAGCAGCTGGCCTTTCCCAAAGTGAGAGCCTCTCCCAGAAGCAAGAGAAATGGAGCAACTAATGCCACAGGCACCACTTTAGACCTATGTTGTTGGTCACACAGAATACCATATATTTTTATTGAGAATTTTTATACATGAGAATGTTGCAATGTGATTATAGTCCTCTGTTACCTCCACAGAGAGCCCAAACACACTCTATTATCTATCTATCTATCTATCTATCTATCTATCTATCTATCTATCTATCTACTATCTATCTATCTAATCTATCTTAATTCTATTTTAATTAACAAAGATGTGCATTTTCCTATGGCTTTATTCATAACATCTTTGGTTTTGGTTAACCTTCTCCCGCCCTTTCCTCCATTTTCTTTAATGAATACCATATGCAAAGACGAGGGTCACAAGTTACCATGTGTGAGACCCCCATCACACCTATAATTGAGTTAGCTGAGACCAAGTTAGGGCATGTGAAACATCTAAGAGCTGAAAGTGTATCTTTCTAGCTTTACCCAAACTCCAGGCCTAGTACAAAGAATAAACATTTTTTCTATGCCTTCTCTTATCTTGTCATATATATATATGACATATATATGACATATATATATGCAAGTAGAGAGAAAGAGAAGGTGAGAGAGAGTACCAGAGCATTTAGCTGGAACTCCAGATGCATGTGCCCACTTTGTGCATCAGGTTTTATGCACAGAACTTGAGTCATTAGACTTTGTAGGCAAGTGCCTTAACCACTGAAACATCTCTCCAGTCTATTTTTTAACAGACATTATTAATCTATTACTTTATCACAATTTTGGATCGTTACCTTTACATTTTAAATATATTAAACCTATATTCTTGTCATAAATTTTAACAGTATTTTTATTTGAAAACATAGTTGTTCTACTTCTGTAACCTGTCCTAAAGAACCAGACTAGACAACATGTTTTTATTGTCCATAATGAGTTACATTGTTTAGTGGGCATACAATGAGATGTTATCCCCAATTCCTCATTGCCCCCCCCCCATCCCCAGTCAGCTGGATATCCTCCTCTGTGGGCCGTCTGGATCAGTCTTTGTGGTAGGGGACCATGGATAGCCTAGTATTCAGCCATATTCTCAGCCTGGGTTTTCATAATTTTCTACAAATACCATGTGATGTTTCAGTTACATTTATACCAATTTTTGTGGAGTAATGGATCCCAGTATTAACAAAACAATTTCTAAAACTTCATATCAGCTATGATAATAAACCTTATAGGCAGTACCCTACAATTTTCATCTTTGGATATGATATCCATAAAATATATGGCATTTTGTGTGATCAATGATATGTTTCATATCAACTTTCTTAGAATATTTGCCAACTTCAATGTTTTTGCTTTTATTTGTACTATAAAAATCTTTCACCATTTTCAAATTCATTAGTGTGACTTTCCGCTACTAGTTGTTGCTTGGCATGTTACTATGTTGTTGCTTGGCAACAACTAGTAGTGGAAAGGAGGTAGATAATAATTAAAAATATGAAAATAATAATTGAAAGTATGAAAAAAAAGTAGATAATGGGTAGATTGCTCAGTGGTTAAAGGTGCTTGCTGGGAAAGCCTGACAACCTGGATTTAATTCCCCAGTCCCCACATAAAGCCAGATGTACAAAAGTGGCACCTGAGTTTGGAGTTTGTTTGCAGCAGTATGAGGACCTAGTGCACCTATACTCACTCTGTTTCTCAAATAAATAAATAATATTTTTTAAAGAATGAAAGTTAGTGTTCATTTTAATTCAATTTTATTTTATTGAATATTATGAGGAAGAATTAACATTAAAAGTTTAAGTAGACCAAAAATTTATATTTGCATGCAAGAGATGTTATAAAATACAGTCCAAAAGAGAATGCATCCTTCCCTGAAACATTAACTTATTTTCAAAAACACATTTTTCCAAGGTATGTTTTAATTACACACAATAAATCACAATACTAATGTTTTTGTTTCTTTTGTTGTAAAGTAATGTTTAATCTATGCAAGAGGCACTTTGCTAAATAATCATTATAGTCATCTCATGTCTTATTTTTTATTTCTTTCAATCATATACATCCAGGGTAAAAAAGACAAGGAAAATAAGCCAGTTCCTTGTACCCAGGACCCAGCTATTATCAATCACCTTCTGATCGAACTCTGAGCCAGAATCTCTTTAGCTGACATGGGCTAGCTCTCCAAATCTCAGCAAGTTATGAAGTTAAAGCTTTTACTTGTATCCTCAATGTCTAAGATTTCCATTAGGCTACAAGAGACTTTCACTGCATCACTGGTTTATCACCATGGAAGAAAACATTTCTCAGCCGGGCGTGGTGGCACACGCCTTTAATCCCAGCACTCAGGAGGCAGAGGTAGAGGATTGCCTTGAGTTCAAGGCCACTCTGAGACTACATAGTAACTTCCAGGTCAGCCTGGACTAGAGCGAGACCCTACCTCAAAAAAACAAAAAAAAAAAAAAGAAAAGAAAACATTTCTCAGTGACCATCACTGACAATAGAGGCAAGAATGAGCCATATATCATTGAATTGCCTAAAAAAGTACACAGTGTTAAAAAGTTCTACAATGTTTTAATCACTTTTTATCACTGAGACAAAGTATCTAATATATATAATTTATTGAAAGGAGGACTTATTTGGGCTCACAGTTTCAGAGGTTTTAGTACATGGCTGACCTACTCCATTATTTTGGGTTTGAGGTTAGACAGAACATCAGGACACCAGAAGTGTGTGGAGGAGTAGGCTATTCACTTCATGGTGGTCAGGAGAGAAAGAGAGAGAGAGAGAGAGAGAGAGAGAGAGAGAGAGAGAGAGAGAGAGAGAGAGAGAGAGAGAGAAGAGGAATTGTCCAGGGATAGTACATTCCTCCTGTCAATGATTTACATGCTTTAGTTGAATTCACCTCCTAAAGTTTCCACCACCTCACAAAATAGGACCACTAGCTCTGGACCAAGCTTTTAAAACACAAGCCTGTAGTAGACATTTCATTTTCAAACCATAGCACACATGATTAGTTTTAACTGATGTAGAAGCCTATTATAAAACATTGAAAAATCATCCTAGATTGATTTAAAAATAGCAAGGATTCAAGAATAATCACTTAATGGTTAGTTGTTTATCCGTTTCAATTGCTTTAATCACTGTAGGAAAAGTAAAACAATTTTTTAAGAAAAAAATTACAGGTTTTAAAAAATGATAAATCTAAGGGGGGAAAGAATGAAAAGAAAAATGTATTTTTTGTTATCTCAGACCTGGGGAAAGAAGCAATTGACTGCTGAGTTCAATTAAGTTTTAGAGAAGAAAGTCAAAATTAGCAAATCCTTAACAAGTCACTTTGGAAGGAAATTAATTTTTGATTAAATAGCGTGATTATAAAGTGGGAGAGCTTATTTCATCATGAGATATTGGATGGTTTCCAAATATATTACTTATTTCTAAGAATTAAAGAATGACTTAAAATAGCATGAAATATTTTTAAAAGAATTAAAATAACTTCTTAAAAATTGGCAGTAATCAGTTACCTCTGGTTAACACTTAAAACATTATGTTAGTACATTTCATGATCTATTCATTGTAGTGATTAAAAAAACTTTCATTTCAAATAATTCCTAATTATTGATTTGAACATACATAAAATAGGTAATGAGGACTCTAGCACACTCTAGCAGGAGGAACTTAAAAGGCACCACTCTACACTAACATCCAACCTGAACAAAGCAAAATCTCAATCATTCTTCCTCAATCCATCATAGAAATAAGTATGCAGAGGACATTACTGCCTCCTAAACTGGAAGGGCAGAGTGCTAAAGGTAGAAAAATCACAATTATCAGGAGAATCTCTAAAAGAAACCAGAGTGTGAACAAGAATAGAAACCAGAGCACCCTTCACTGTCCTGTGGAGAAAGAAGAATAAAAGTAAGAGGAAAAAACTCCAGAAAACCAGCCACAGGAGTCCAAGAGGACTCCCTCTTTTTGTTTTTCCTCTTAGGACTCTACAAGGTCCTCACAGTACCTATCAGAGAAAAATACTCTGGTTCACATTGTGACGTGACATTGTCAATTACAAAGGTGTTGTGCCCCATTCCTAGCTCACCTGGGATGCACGGGCCCAAGGCACAGGTTTCAAGTGTCTGCACAAGCGCTTCCAGCAGGGATAGGAAAAAAGGCACCACTTTAAAATAGAACTGAGCACTTTATCTGTATTCAGAAAAGAAAGAAAAAAAACACCTGCAGAGGCTGCATGCCACTATTTCACAAGTGTGTATTTCTTAACTGTTTCACAAGTGTGTATTTCTGGTTGATTTTATAGTCTGCAGGATCACCTGTTTATTCATGCTGTTGAATGACCATTTTTCCCTAATGGCTCCTGTAAGGATTTCCAGCACTATGAGGACTGGCTGAAAACTGAGGAGAACCTAGACTCAATGCTTTTCTGCCTTGACGTTTTTTCTGCCAAACACATTAGGTGATTACTTTTAAATTCAGCTTTACTCAAATTCTCAGGATACGGACAGAATGTATCCAGTTACTTTGTCAGAATATCATATGAACTACATCTTGCCTAGCTCCTGATGGAGTCCTTTTGCTCTGGAACCCCATAAGCCTGGATTTCACAGTCCACATTTCTCACACACAGCCTTTTGGTCTTCCAAGCTCCCACCGGACCAGAATGGCAAGAAATAGACCCATATATATAGTCAACTGATATTTATAAAAGTAGCAAGGATGACACAATGAAGATTGTCTTTTCAGCAAAAGGTTCATAAACAAATTTTCATACACAAACTCAATCTGAACAAAAACTATAAATCCTTCAAAAACCTTAGATAAAAGGTTGTTTTTAATATTATTTATTTATTTTTAAGCCTAGAGATACAGCAGAGTCAGAGAGTGAGACTATGGGCACACCAGGGCCTCTAACCACTGCAAATGAACTCCAGATGCATGCACCACTTTGGACATCTGCCTCACGTGGGTCCTGGGTAATTGATCCTGGTTCCTTAGGCTCTGGAGCCTTAACTGCTGAACCATCTCTCCAGCCCTAAAATCACAAAAATTTAAAAACAAAAGAAGGACAAGGCATGGTGATACACACCTATAATCTGATGATTTGGAAGCTAGGGTATGACGAGTAATTCAAGGCCTTCTTCAGCTACACAGTTTGAGGTCAGCCTGAGCTACATGAGACCTTGCCTCAAAAATAAAAATAACAAAAATAACCAAGAAAAGCTAGATAAGCTTGGGCATGGTGTTGGCTTTATATTTAACTCCAAAAGCATGAGCCATCCCAAACATAATAGATCAACTACCCTTTGAAAAAAATCTTAAAAGAATAAGAAAACATGATACAGACTGGAAGAAAATATTGCAAAAGACATATCTGACAAAGTTCTGTTATCAAAATATACAAAAGACTGCTAACTCAATGGGCAAAACAAAACCAGAAATTTAACCTAAGTAAAAATCTAGATGGCAGGTAAGCAAATGAAAACTTATACCATTCATCATTAGGAATTTTCATATTAAAACAGTAATGACATATTACTAAACACCCATTAGAATGAGCAAATCCAAAACACAAATACTACCAGACACTGATAAGAATGTAGAGCAGGAGATGTAACTGTCATTCATTTCTGGGAGAAATGTTTAATGGTATAGACACTTTGGAAGACAGCTTGAAAGTGTTTCATAAATCAAAACATGCTCACCATGTGAGCCATGAAGCATACTCTTTGGTACTTACCCAAATGGAAACATGATAACCCAAAAATCTTCATGTAAATATTTACAACAGTATCTATCATTGCCAAAACACAGAATCCACATGCCCTGCAGTAGATAGATAAACTGTAGTACTGCCAAAAAATGGAAATTTACTCATAACTAAAAAGAAATGAGCTATTGACCCATAAAAAGATGTTGCCATGAATAGGCTGTACACACTCCCTACTGGGAGAGAACAGCAAACAAAGAAAAGAACACTTGTGCAATGGAGGAGCCAAAGCCTGGGGAAGGCAATCAACAGCTTTTAAATTTGGCCAAATTCTCCACTCAGTGAGGGGGAGCCCTCAACTGAAACTGGGGACTTAGGGCGATATGCACTGGGAGCCGGACTCTTGGGCTCCAATGAGAGATGCACTATGGGAGCAATTGAAGGAGAGGCTACTAAAAATAGAATCTAGCCAACTCAAAAATGTATATCTCAGTTAACCTATACTGATCTCACTCTTCGATGGAGACTCTGTTTGTATCTTTCAGAATGCAGCGGGAGAGATGTGGCTCATCCTACCCTACCAATGAACTGCAGGCCAATAGCTGACATCCTGACAAGAGATGAGTCACCCCACACATACCGTGGAGGATCCATATGGAACCCCACAGAGAGTGATGAGATGAGCAAGTGACCCAGGGCCACAGCCAATCAGTCAAACAGGATAAGCCAGTGAGAAAGACACCACTGATTTTGGACACAACCTAAAACAGTATTACAGAGACCCCTAAGTTTTCAACAATAAAGCAGCCTTGATACTCACCCACCACGACTCAGGGAACTGAGCAGAAGAGGGGGTGAAAGATTGTGAGAGCTGTGGTGGGGGTGACTATCCAGAGACACAGCCCCCCTCAGTAACAATACACTAGGACCAGCGGAACCGGGCTGACTCCTAGGCTATCCATGGTCCCCTGCCTCAAGGACTGATCCAGAGGAGGATATCCAGCTGATCGGGGATGGGGAAGAGGGGTATTGGGGAACGGGGGATAACAACTCATTGTTTGCCCATTAAATAATGTAACACATTTTGGACAATTAAAAATAAAGATATAGAGATACTGAAATGCATACTATGGTAGATTGAATCCAATGTCCCCCCATAAACTTGTATATGTTGAATGCTTAGTCACTAGCTGATGAAATTTTGGGGTTGGAGCTTAGCTGGAGGAAGCGTATTGCTAGGAGTGGGCTTTGAAGTGTTATATCAGCTCCCGCTTTCCAGAGCTCAGCTCACGCTTGCTGCTTTCTGCCAGCTTCTATGGCAGGATGTGATGTCCAGCCTCTGTGCTGCCATCATTGCCCTGCCATGATGAAACTTCCTTTCAGGACTGTATGCCAAAATAAACCCTTTCCTTCTATCAGCGGGTTTTCATCAAATGTGTTGTCCCAGAAAAAAAAAAAAAAACACGTACTAAGTAAAAAAAAAAATCTTAAAAGACTGCATGCCATATGGTTACAACTATATGACATCCTGGAAGAGCAAAACTCTGGAGACAACAAAATCTCAGTGGCTGCCAAGAATTATGAGAGGCAGAGGATGGAAATACAGAGGATTGTCAACTGAAATGATTTAGAGAGATGCACTGGCGGTCACATATAATTTTACATGGATCCAAATAAATACAATACTCCCCACCAAGAATGAGCCTTAATGTAAACTGAGCTCTGGATAATGATATGTAAATGTAGTCTTTTATTCTAACCTGTGTTATTCCTCTTTTTAGGAATGTTGATAGTAGGAAACTGTGAATGTCAAGGATCGTGGTATATGAGAAACCCAAATTTTATAAATTCTTCTGTAAAGTAAAATTATTTTATATAAAAAAAACAGGGCTGGAGAGATGGCTCAGCAGTTAAGGTGCTCGCCTGCAAAGCCTAAGGACCCTGATTTGATTCCCCAATACCCATGTAAAGCCAGATGTACAAGGTGGGACATGCATTTGAAGTTCGTTTGCAGTGGCTAGAGGCCTTGGTGTGCCCATTCTCTCCTCTCTCTCTATCTCTTTTTTCTCTCTCGCTCCCTCATTATCTATCTCAAATAAATAAATTAAATTAAGCTTATTATTCTTTAAGTAAAAACATTGGATTAAGTGTCAAAGAATATCAACTCATTCTCTATATGTTTATGTCTTTGGGTATCAAAATACTTATGTAAAATGTATGGGATTGGGCTGGGCATGGTGGCACATGTCTTTAATCCCAGCATTTGGGAGGCAGAGGTAGGAAGATCCCCATGAGTGCCAGGATACCCTGAGACTATATAGTGAATTCCAAGTCAGCCTGGGCTAGAATACAACCCTAGCTTGAAAAGCCAAAAAATAAAAAGCATGGGATTCAATTATATTAAAATATGATTACTCTTGGGCTGGAGAGATGGCTCATCAGTTAAGGCACTTTCCTGTAAAGTCTAAGAACCTGGGTTCCCACGCAAAGCCAGATGCACAAGGCGGCACATGTGCCTGAAGTTCATTTGCAATGGCTGGAGGCCCTGGTGTGCCAATTCTTTCCTCTCTCTCTCTCTCTCTCTCTCTCTCTCTCTCTCTCTCTCTCTCTCTCTCTCTCTCTCTTTCTCTCTCTCTCTCTCATACTCTAGTATTTATATTTTGAATAGATAATAATGAAGATTTAAATGATAGTTTAAGTTTAAGTTTCTATTTAATACAGACTTTAGTTTTTAAAAAATATCTTTTTTTCACTTGCATTTCAATTTTATTTTATTAGTTACAAAATATTATTCCATCTCCCAACTTTGGAAAGTTTGAATTACATACAACTCATCACCAAAAAGCCTGTTAAGCTTGAGAAGCAACAGCCAACAAACCTAACATCCTCATGATGCTTCTCAGTGAATAAAAACAAAAAGGGGAGACACAGAGGCTGAGCCTGTCTTCCAAATCCTTTGTCACTGTATTTGGTTGGTAGATAATAGACTACAACCAGAAACATAGGTGCAGTGATGTTTAGTTCTGTCTGTTGATATCCAATGGATGGATGACAAGCTAAGTCACCACATAGACATGATCCAATCTGTTTTGAAGTAACTTATCATCATGTGATTCCAAAGCCATATTCAACTATAACAAAATTATTGAGAAAACAACGGTTTAGAGGGAATTAGAATATTTTAAATTAATTATTACCAAAACTGTAAACTGTCGTGTAGTCACATGGCTGACAAATGAGTCAAGAAGGTGTGTCTCACTTCTAGGTCAATGTTCATTTTAATACACTTTAATGTCCATGTTTATACAACCTCTGGGGATGCTTACATCAGCACAACCTGGTAGGATAAAATGGGTACCAATTTTAAGGCAAGAGAAAAGTCTGAGTGCATGGCAGATAGGAGGAAGAACAGTGGTCCGGCGGGAGATTTTATATAACTCTCCGAGTCTAATGAAACGATTCCATGCAATTTCATGTCCAGGTGGATATTAGTCAAGACAGACTTGGCTACACTGAGATAACAAGCAATCCCAGAATCCCAGTGGTTTAAATAATAAAGGGTTATTTCTTGCTCCAGTGAGGTATGGATGTGGGCCTTCATTTTCCTGGTGTGTATTGCAGAACCAGCTAATGAAGTAGCCATTAGCTGTACCATTGCTGGTCAGGAGAGCAGAAGAGCACACTCCAGAGAGCCTCTAACTGACATTTAAATGATACACTTCCCTACTGCTCACACCTCATTGACCAGAGTAAGTCATACGTTCTTTCCCAAGTATAATGCAGCCAAGAAGTACAACCCAGTAACATGAATGTGAGGTGGGGAAAAAATCGATAACTGGTGAATGACATCACCAATGTGTATAAGTGTTGAAATCAAATTAGTAAAGAAAATTTTTGTTTAAAGCTTAGAATTCAATGTCAGAAAGGATTCCATTAGTGTAGGATAGACAGTGTTGGTATCAGCCAAGTATCTATGAGTAAACCTTTTCCATTAGGATATGGAGAAACAGAAGAAGCCAATCAGAAGACTGGGGGGGTGGAGGTGGGCAGAGGAAAGGGCTGGCTGGTGAAAGATATAAATCCTAATAGCTTTCTTGATCTTGATTGTAGTAAAGTGCCCTTGTGCCCTTGAGTTCCACCAGATAACAAGACCATCAAATTTCCTATCTTCCTTAAACTCACTCAAGTTAATTTCTGTTGTGTACAATCAACAGTTTTAATTAGATAATGACATTATTCCCTTAATATCCCTTTATCAAATCAAATGCAATATAGTTTCTAATACTACATTAATGCTAATCAAAATTGGTGGTCTTCATTTTCTTTTGTATAACATACTGAGACTGAAAGTTATTTTGAACTTGAAGTTAAAGAATGAAAAACAACAAAAGTAGAGAATGTAAATATTTTGAATATCATTAATCTACATGAACATCAATAAGAATAGGACATTATTTAAAATCGTTTCTTGTGGAAGAAAAAAACAGCAAAAATGTAAAGGCTTATTTTTTAAGATCTGAAATGCATGAGTATAGATGAACTTTTTACATTTATAACAATATCCAGACAGAGCATTTGAAGATAGAAATTTTGATGTATTCAAATTAATTATGATAAAATTAAATGTACAAATTCAGAATGTAAATTTCAATTACCTCCATGAAAGAAAGTAGAATATTTTTAAAAACTTAAATAAAATCTAAAGTCCTTAACATAATACTAGTGGGGATAGCTCAGATTATCAGTGTATGACTTTAAATGAAGCTATAAAGTTTCTATAAATGCATGAATTCTAAATATCAAATGTAGGACAGAGCCCTTTCACTAAGTTAATATGCAACAAAACCATTTGGTTCACATTACAAAAAAAAAAAGACAATCATTAATGTAGGCTGTCAGATAAGCCAAACTGTCAATTTGGTTTGAACATTTCTGAAAGAAGGAAGTAATTTGACCAGAACTGCCAAAAATATGCCAACCACTTTAGTGCATGCTTGAATAAACATGAAATAATATTTGTATATACAGATTAAACATAACATTTTGGAATAGAATATAAGATTCCATTCAAAAATGTTACTACTAGTAGGAGTTCCAATAATGTTTTAAACAAACTGAAGTCTGCTTTTGAGAGAATGGAACATATGATTTTAATACTGATCACACAAACGTCGAGCTTACTGATCTAAAGTAAAGCACATATTCTCTGCCTTATGATTGTTCTCTGATGGTGTGTCTCCCTGTACAACCTCATACTTCAAGTACGAAATCATAGTTCTCCAAAAACAGGGATCAATTCTTTTGTTTTCTATGTACATAACTTATTAAAACATGATTTTCTTGTTATTCCCATTCTCTACTCTGAAGTAGGATCACAAACATGGGCAAAGCAAGCAAGAATGAGATATGCTCCTGTGGTGAGTGTCTCTGCAATGAGGGGCGATTGATTGATTTTAAAAACAGTTGAGCATTTACTGGGTGTCAGAATTTATTTTAAGCATTCAGGATTCAGCTGGGAACATTGTAGGCAAGGTCTATGCTTTTGTAAATAGTATTAACTAGAAAAATATAAGTAAATATGTGATAAGGGTGCTACAAATAACTATTAAATCAGGTAATATGACAGAAATATTATGTAATGTCCCTTATCATTGCTTAACCTGGTTATTCCAACAACCTCTTCCAAACTTCCCTCATAACCTCCACAGAACAATGATGATTTTATTTATAAGAACATAATATGTATGAACAAGAGCTCCACTATCCTTATTGGAACATAAAACTATGAAGCCTAAAAACAAAGTTCATTTATGTTTTGATTCATTTGTTTCTTATCTATTTGCTTTAATACTTCCTTCAATGTTGCACTTGAACCTAAAACCCCACACATGCTATTCATGGACTCTACCACTGAGATGCACCTCCAGCCCCAAACAGATTTTGTAGTACACATTATATAGATGTAGAAAATGAGCTTTGGGGACTTTATTTAAGGTTCTTGGGCACCTTAAGAATTGAACTGCTGTCAAAGAATTGAAAGTGCCTTTAAGGAAATCTTATCATAACACTGATATATTGAGCATATGATCGATATCAAAAGGAATATGGCACAGTACTGACTTGAAAGTGCTTCACCAAGAATGTGATTCATCACTTGTAATCTCTGGGTGGCAGCAAGTATGTTTCTTCTAAAAGCAAAAAAAAAAAAGAAAGAAAAGAAAAAGAATAAAGAAATCCTCTCTTAGAAGATACATGAGCCTGGAAATGTATGAGAGGCTTAGTGTCTGTCCTTTATGTTGGCTGGGTGATTCCTTCAACTTGAAAAGCCTTCTGAGAATGAGTACAAAATTTATAAATGCTCTGATGGTTAGTTTTGACTGTTGACTTCATCATATTTACAATCACCATGGAAATATTTGTGTGAGTGTGTGTGTCTACAGGTTTTTTTTTTCAGAAAGGTTTAACTGAGAAGGGAAGGCCCACCTTGAATGTGGGCTTCTCCATCCCAGGGACTGGAGCCTCAGACCACATAATAAGGGGAGCACAACCTGAGGACCAGCATCCATTTCTCTGTGCGTCCTGACAGTGGATTCAATGTGACCAGCTGCCTCAAGTTCCTGTCACTATGCCTTCCTGAGGTAGGATGGACCAGACCCAAAACTCTGAGTCAAAATAAAACCTTTATCTGAAAGTTGTTTTTGTCACATATTTTGTTACAGCAATGAAAAAAAAAACTGAGAACCAAACAATGAGGTCAAGAGAAAACATTGGTAGGGGCATCCAAGCTTTTGAATTACACACTGTATTATTCAGGGTTGTCTAGAGTAACAGAGTCAACAAAATGAACTGGAGTAAACAAAAAAGGGGTCTATTGGATTAGCTCACGGTAGTCCCACAATAGCAGGTTGCAAGCTGAAAACTCAAGGAACAAACAGGTCACTGCTCAGAAATGGGCTGTAAGGCTGTGGCTGTCCACTTCTGGGAGGTACCTGCATAACGTGCTGAGCCATCTGTGAACCAGTCTCTTCACCTCAGTCAGTTGATCAAAGGGCACACCTTATGATGCCATAGGTGCATGCTTGGGGACAGAAGGCATTTAAATAGGAGTAGCAACCATAGGCATTCAGGCAACTTACTCATGCAACTTATTTGTACTCTCAGGGCTTGCTCGGGCCCAATCTTGTATATACCACTTAAACTTGATTGACTGCTGCTGTGCACAACCAACTTTATGGCCTGGTGGGTCAGACAACACCCAGCTCATAATGGGCAGCTCAGGTTGCATAGTAACATGATGGTTCATAATTAAACATTCCGTTTCCACTAAGGCCGAATAGCATGCCAAGAACTATCTCTCCAATTGAGAATAATTGCCTGCAGATGATGACAGGGCCTTACTCCAAAATCCTAAAAGCCTCCACTGTGATTTGCCTATGGTGTCTTGCCAAAGGCTCCAAACAGAATCCCTCTCGCCCACTGACACTTCAAGTACCATTGGATCTGCTGGATATATGGCCCAAGTGGCAGAGCAGCCTACCCAGCAGCCTGGACCTGCTGAAGAGCCTCCTCTTGTTCTGGACCCCACTGAAAACTAGCAGCCTTCTGAGTCACTTGGTATATGGGATGAAGCAACACACCCAAGTGAGGAATGTGCTGCCTTGAAAATCCAAATACGCCCACTAGATGTTGTGCTTCTTTCTTAGTGGTAGGAGGGGCCAGGTACAACTTATCCTTCAGCTTAGAAGAAATATCCCTGCATGCCCCTCACCACTGAACTAAAAATTTCACTGAGATGGAAGGTCCCTGAATCTTGGATGGATTTATTTCCCATCACTTGATATGCATATGCTGTACCAGCAACTAAAGAGTGATTGCCACCTCTTGTTCATTTGAACCAATCAGCATAATATCAATATAATTAACCAATGTGACACCTCATGTGAGAAAGAAGCCATCAAGATTCCTGTAAAGTAAACTATGACACAGGGCTGGAGAGTTAATATAGCCTTGAGGTGCACTGCTGACCTTGCCAGCTAAAAGCAAATTGCTTCTGATGGTCCTTATGGACTGGTATGGAGAAGAAAGTATTTGCAAGATCAATAGCTGCATGTCAGGCACCAGACGATGTGTTAGTCTGCTCAAGTAAAGAAACCACATCTGGCTGGGCATGGTAGCGCACACCTTTAATCCCAGTACTCAGGAGGCAGAGGTAGGAGGATTGCCATGAGTTCAAGGCCACCCTGAGACTACATAGTGAATTCCATATCAGCCTGGACTAGAGCAAGACCCTACCTTGGGGAAAAAAAAAAAGAAAGAAAGAAAATGAAAAAGAAATCACATCTGGGACAGCAGCTGAAATTGGATTCACCTCTTGATTAAGTTTCCAATAATCCACCATCATTCTCCAGGATCCATTTGTCTTCTGAGCAGGCCAAATAGGAGAGATAAAGAGATATGTGGTGGGAATCACCACCCCTGCATCCTTCAAGTCCTTTGTAGTGGCGTGAATTCCTTCAATCCCTCCAGGGATACAATATTGTTTTCAGTTCACTAAATTCCCTGGCAAAGGGAACTCCAATGGCTTCCTTTGCCCTCACTCTACAAGTCAGGGAACCAATGTGGGAGTTTTGACAACTCCTATGGATATGTTCCAATTATGCATTCTGGTACTGGGGAAATAACCACAGGATGAGTTCGGGGACCCACAGGACCCACTGTCAGTCGAACATTTGCCAAAACTCCATTGATCACCTGACTTCCATAAGCACCTACTTTAACTGGAGGGTTGTGATGCTGCTTGGGATCCCCTGGAATCAATGTCAATTCAGAGCCAATGTCTAATAGGCCCAAAAGGTCTGATTATTTCCTTTTCCCCAATGTACAGTTAGCCTAGCAAAAGGCCTTAGGTCTCTCTGAGGAAGAATAGGACTAAGTTTATCATTGAAACATTTGGGGGTTGCAAAAGGGTCCTTCTCAAGGGGACCTGGCCACCCCTTCATTCAAGGGGCTCTGGATCTGTAAACTGGCTCAAGTCTAGAAAACAGTTAAGAGACTTTGATTCTCTGTTACTATTCTGCACAGTAGCCTTTCATTCCTTTGCTTTTTAATTTTTCTGCATGTACAGATCAAACAGGAACTTCGTAGGCTTCTTATATATTTTACTTATGGAAATACCATGATTAATTAGCCAATACCAAAGATCTAAATGAGTCATGAGCATTGTTCTGCCTATGCTGTCTATTACATTAAACATGCTCACCTCATCTTTAGCAATTCAGTGCTGCCACTTGGCCTGTCTTACTCCGAGATCCAGCTAGACCCATTGCATCTAATTCAGCTAATGCAGCAACTGCAGCTCTCATTGTGATGTCTTCTTTACTTATAACAGCAACTACTGGGAACTTTAAATGTGCTAGAGCACCCCTCACAAATCTGTTTCTTATAGTCTTAGTGAAAGGCACAGCATCTAGACCCTCCAATTGTGGAGCCAAAGATAAGTTTAAATGACGAATCCACTCCAGCATTCCAAGTTCCCTAAGCCTTTTAATCCCTTCATCAACATTAACCCAAGGGATATCAGGCAGCTTGAATTCATTCACAGTGGACCATCTTTGGCCCCATACATCAGTCAACCAATCAAATAATCTCTTGGTGCCACTTCTAACTGCATGAGCTGCAGTGTTAAATCTGTAGTCACTGGTCAATGGGCCCATTTCAATAAATTCTGCCTGATCGAATCTTGTATTTCTTCCACCATTATCCACACCCTTAGAATCCATTACCACACATAGTCCCCATGCTTCTGCTTATACAAGTTAGAAAATTCTTGAAGTTCTCTAAGGGTGTATCTTACCTCCTCTTAGTCACACTTTCTAGCTCACCTTTAGAGGCCTTCTCCATTTTATGTCTGGTTATAGGCCTAGATGCAAAGATGGGTGGGGACTGAGGGATATAATCTTGTCCAGTACCTCCTGCAGGGGTGTTAATAGTAGGTTCCCAAGACAAAAAAGAATTAATTTCCTCAGGCAAGGATGAAAAGGGTCATATTTCAGGGCCTGCGGTAGGGATGCAACTGCTGTCAAGGGAGGGGAGACAACTTCCTCAGGCAAATAACTTCTCCAGAACCTGAGGGTTCAGTGTCCCCAGATTCTTCAGGGTCTTCCCACACATCACCATCCCAAGTTACAGGATCCCACTCTTTTTCAATCAGTGTCCTCACTTTAAGTTCTGATAGCCTGTGAGGCTGGGACTTGAACTTACATTGCAAGTTAGGCCATCTCACAATGAGAGCTTGAGTTTGGTTTTCAGAAATTTGAGTCCTGTTATGGCAAGAGAGAAAACTCTCCTCCAGGGCACTCTTAGAAACCTTCATATTATGTGTGTGGGTCTTAAGCTGGGAAATTTCCTTTCCAAGCTTCTGCTTGTCCCTTAATAGTTTATACATTGATGCCAGAAGCCACCAACCAGCATCATGATGCACCTTACTCTTCCATAAATATTCAAAAGTTTTACCTGCCAAGTCACTAAATTTCTTGCTCCTCACAAGAGGTGACTCAGGATCACCAAATACATCTATCTCACGAAGCTCTTTAAATAATTCATACCATGGATTATCTGTGTTCTCTGTAATACCAGCAACAGTGCTCTCTTTATCACTAGTAGAGCCTTTGATAGCACTGAACACCCAATGCCAGATAGCACCAAGCCCACTAAAGAAAACCGTTCTTACAATTCTGTTTCTCTAGAATCACTCCTGGTTCCAAATTCTGTATTATTCAGGGTTCTCTAGAGGAACAGAATCAACAGAATGAACTGTAGTAAACAAAAAGGGGGGTTATTGGATTAGCTCACAGCAGTCGCACAATAGCAGTCTGCAAACCCAAGAGTCAAGGAACAGGTCACTGCTCAGTCAACATGGCTAGATGCCTCAGCAGTCCTAACCCAGCACTGAAAACCTAAAGGCTTCCTGGGGAGTCACTGGTCCTCAGATCAGGATATAAGGCTGAAGAAGCTCCATTTCAATGCCAATGAAGAGATGCAT
Organism: Zapus hudsonius; assembly: GCA_004024765.1. Taxonomy (NCBI): domain Eukaryota; kingdom Metazoa; phylum Chordata; class Mammalia; order Rodentia; family Dipodidae; genus Zapus; species Zapus hudsonius. The sequence continues at coordinate 5,242 of PVHP010004091.1, read as the reverse complement.
GACAAGTATCAGCAGCCAGGGAGACAGAGAGGCAGGCAAGGAGGTGGTCAGGGGAGCCTAAGATTTTTCTCCCCTTTATATAGCCTTAGGATGAGGTCTTGCAACTCTATCCCAGACTCAATGGCTTCCTGAGTCTCTGGAATTTTCTTCACACACTGCCCACAGAGGAAAGGATATTCACTTCTAGTTTCTCTGAACTTCCTTACATCCTGCCCCCTCCTGAGAGGCTGGCTTCCTGTAAACATCCTCAGAGACCTACCCAAGATAATTAAAAAGATCAAGTTGACAACAAAACCTAACACAGTTTGAAAGCCTGGTTCTGGGACCAGGTCCCCCACAAGGTCAGTTGTCATCTATACATCTGTACTCACCATAAAGAAAAAGACGACTTCTCATGGGTGTAAACGTGATCTTATTAAAGGGGTTTCTTGAGGTCATTGATATGGTACTAAATGGCTTTTAGAGAAATGAACTTAGGTAATTCAGAGACAATCCAATAGATTTCCCTAGAGGTGCACAAGATAGACTTTCAGAGGAAAGGGTTGCTGAATTCCTAGAGGTATCTTTTGAGTGTTCATGGTAGTAACAGAAGGCTAATCCTGGTTTACAGTCACAGCAGGGTGGAACAATCTGGAAAGTCCCCTCTTGGATGCTTTCAGTAATGTAATGGTTGCATATCAAGTCCTTCCTTTTTCAATGAATTAATATTATTAATAAAACAAATTCTTTCTAAAGGATAAGTGACCTTATTGTATACTATACTATAAGGAGCTCTGCATATATATCTCTAAGCAAAACTTTACAAATTGCTTATAACGACTTTTGATCATTAAACTGAAACTATGGAGAGGGAAGTAATTCAGTAATTTTTCATTTCTATTCTCTATCTATACTTATTCTCCAGAATTACCTAATAAATTTAGCCAATTATCTTAGACAATATACTAAATATACTTCCATACCGTTGTTTATACATGGGAATGAGGTCAACAAGAAAATGAGGACAAAAGCCCAGAAATCTCTGTGATGGTTATATTCGCAGCTCCCTCCAGGGTTCCCATGTAGTCCTGGCATAAGCCAGACCCTCATCTGGAGCCTACTGTGCTCAGAGGAAGCAGCCAAGTGTGTGCCATCAGACCAATGTACAGGGGAATAGTGAATATGGGTTCTTTAAACAGACCTGCTGCAAGCCCCATGTGCACGTTCCTGTTAATGCTCCATGTTGAAATGTAAGCTGAAAACTGACTGAGACGAGAAAGGAACACACTAAATGGTGACACTTATTGAATCAATTAATTAAATGAAAAGGGAATGTGAAGGAATAAAAAAAGAGCATAAAGGTAACAGGGCTGGGTGCATAGCTCAGTAAATAAAACACTTGCCACATAATGAGTACCTGAGTTCCCATCCAAAAAACCCAGGTAAAACCAGATGCTATAGTGGGGATTTACAATCTCTGCAACCTAAGGAGAGATGCAAGGCAGAGACAGGAGAAGTCTTCCAAACACTCTTTGGTGAATTCAGGTATAAACCACCAGAGATCCTGTCTCAAACGGAAGAGAAAGATGTGGACCAACATCCAAAGTTGTCCTTTGACCTCCGCAAAAGCACCATGGCATCATTCGGACACACATACATACACACATCATACATCACACACGCACGCAAAAAAAGGGAGAAGAGCAGTATCAAAATTAAATAAGTGAAAGACAACAACTCAAGCAAAGATGATAATTTTCATATAATTTGTTTTCGATAGACCATAAAATATGTTTTATGCCAAAATCAAATCATAAAATTGATAAGGCTGCAGGGAGTCCAGGCATTCATTTGGATCATTTTTGTGTTCTTAGAAATAGATTCTAGATTGTCCAAATGTTTTATATTTTCTAGAAAAATTCTAGACAATTCTATATCCTCTTGATAAGGTTGACATAAAAATTTCCTGAGGTATGCAATACGTGATGGTATGCAATATAAAAGGGATGAGTGATCACAGCGTTATTTTGAAATTTAATTTTTTTAGTTTCTCAAATAAAATTATTAAAAATAATTGTTTATAAGGGATATGTGTATTAGCTTTCATTTGTCTTATATGGATTGTATGTACTATGATGAAAGGCAATGCACACTTGCATGTATCATGATTTATTCAACTATTTTCAATTAAATAGGGATATTTCCTTTCTTGCTTTTGCTACCATCAAATAATTCTAGAATAAAAACCGCTGATATTCAGTAAGTCACCAAGTCTTTATTATAATCTATGCTAGATATTCTTGTAGATAATTGGGATAATGGAACATGACAAAGGTTTCAAGACAGTTTTGGTGATCTTATATTCCTCTGAGGGGAGACAGGTAATCACAGTGCATGATAAATATATGAATTATAAGTATGATAGAAGTTGTTACTTGCTATGAAATTTTTAAAAAGCAGAATAATAATAAGGAAGTTTGGCACAGAGAGAAGGGATTTGCTATTTCAGTAAGTTGGTTGGAGAGACCATATTGAATAGTTGATATTTGAGTGAAGACAGATGGCAAGGTGGTGAAGTTAGCCACATAATTATAGAAGGGAGAGTTTCTAAGCAAAGGCAAAGTCAATGTAAAATGCCAAAGAATACACCTTTAGGATCAAGTCTCTGAAATGTAATTATAAGGTCACAGAAAATGAATATTTTTAAATGTCTTCACAAATATCAGCAGCCAGGGCCTGAAAAGATGGCTCAGCGGTTAGGCATGCTTCCTGCCGAAGCATGAGGGCCTGAGACCACCTGAGTTCAAATATCTAGATTCCATTTAAAATAGTTGGACACACAAGTGCAACCCATTCCTACAGGGAGCAGAGACCTAAGAATCCACAGAGCCACACAAGCATGGGAAAGAGGAGGGAGGGAGAGAGAAGAGAGAGAGAGAGAGAGAGAGAGAGAGAGAGAGAGAGAAACTCTAGCTCAAAAGCAAGACCAGCCCCACACCCCAGCCTCCCCCCACCAGGATGTGTGTGTGTGTGTGAGCAGCCTGAAAGACAGTATATTGAACACATTGAAAATGCACATAAAGTCATGTATGGTGGCACAGACCTGTAAGTCCTGGTACTCAAAAGACTGAGGCAAGATATTCAGGTTTGAGGCCAGCCTAGGTAATGTAATAATACCTGTCTCAAAAAAAAAAGGACTGGAAATATAGCTCAGTGGTAGAGTAATTACCTAACAAGTGCCAGGCTCTGGGTTCAATCCCCAGTACTGCAAAAAGAAAAAGAAGAAAAAAGAAGTTCATATAAGTTACTGCTTCCAAAATTTCAACACTAAATACTATGATCATCTTTCCTGTCAAAACTGTAGGTACAAAACAGAGCCAACTGTACTATTTGCATTTTATTTTCTGGTGACAGTGAATATTTTTAGGCATTTTAGAATCATTTGTATTTATTCTTTTCAGATGTACCTATACTTTGAAATGTATGTGTTATTTCCAATATTGAATTGACTGATATCAGATGTGCAGAAGTATTTTTCAGTTCTTGAACCAAAATACATCAGATTTTTTTTCCTTAGATTCACTTTGAGGTAATATTCAGTTATTTCTTACCTCCAGGCAAACAAGAATAAGCAATTATTATCTTCCTTTATATTTTATAAGCCAATGTCCAAATAAGCATATAAGAATACTTTTATTTTCATGAAATATAAGGGGGATTTTTTTTGTATTGTAGAGAATTGAACCTAGGGCTTCAACCATGCTAGACAAATTCTTCCACTGAGTTATCTCCAGTCCTGACAGGAAATTTTAAAAAATATTATACTCAAATTTGTTTTCCTTAGCAAAATTCAGAACTTAAATACTCATAATTTTGTAAAATACTTTGACATAGAAGCCTAGAAAATTTGCTATAGTAGTTTAAATAATTATTCTAGATATTTATTTTTAATTTAAAATTCTAGCTATATACAAAGGCGTGTATTTGAGAAAGTTAAGTTTAAAAATAAATTTTAAAATTATTCTCAATGCATTATCATCTCTAATTTTACTTATAGCATATTTTAATTTGTCACAATGTTACTTATTAAATGGTATACACATATTTATTTATATATCAAATAATATGTCTTGACAACAAAGAGTACTAAATCTAGGACAAAAAGGAAATGGATACATGAAGCTCCAAGTAACAGTTGGCCTTATGGAGCATTAATTTAACACTAGGGCTACCTGACTTAAATAACATTTGATACAACAAATTCAGGTCTATCTCTGCTGTCACATAACAAATGACCCACCGGACTCCTGTAACCTTTGCTTGATTGAATTACTGCCATGGAGAGGTGCAGTGAAGCATTTTCTATCCTTTAGATGCTCATAAAGAGCAAAAACCAGCAGGCTGCAAACAAAAACTTCCATTAGAATAACACAGATTTTCAAATACCTAACATGGGCCCATTTACACGTTACCATGAAATTAACCCCATGCTTAGCTTGTCGTGTTAAAAATGTTTTCTAGTTTCCTGCAGTGTAAAAGAACAAGTGCTTCAGAAAATTTAGATGTGTTATTTATCCAAGACCTTGTTATGGTCATATTTCTACATTCACATTACAAAGCTGTGTCATCTTATATAAGTGGCAAAATAATACATGTTGATTAGGTATTCTGGACCCATTTTAAATTTTCTCTGGATTCAAACTCCAAAAATCAGGTAGGATTTACACATTTAGTGTACTCCACTGATTGGTTTGCTTTCCTTTTATTTATATTGTATGCACAAAATAAAGGTATGCCAAAATTCCCCTCATTCAAAAGGAAATTGGGATTCCTCCCTTAAGTCAGTAATGAATGAAAGGCATATATTTAGGCAGGTTTTGGTTATGCAGTAATAACTTTTATCAATAAAGATATCTAAATGAGTAAATAGTTTGAATTCTTAAATTTATTAGATAAACCAGCAAAAGAGCACATTTTAAAAGCAACTTTTAATTCTTCTCTAGCAAAAGATTGTCTTGTGCTCCCTCTGCTGGATTTATAAGGGTAACTTAACTTGAAAAAGATAAATAATCGTCTTTTTGGGGAAGTCAGAAACACTTGTAAACACTGTAAGCATTACATTATTACATAATTACTTAAACTATAACAAAAATTCAAATGGAACTATGCTTATATTAATTTTGGGTTTTAAACATAGTTTAGGGTCCCAGGAAGTAGAAATTAAAGGGATATTAATACAAAATTACAGTACTACAATTTAGGC